>CAJNOP010000048.1:843411-873203 GCA_905250075.1 Rotaria sp. Silwood1 | reverse complement strand
TTGCACAAGCTTACTATGATTTATATGATAATTTGAGTGATGCTCCACCTGATCAAAAAAATTATTTTGGTCTTCGAGATTATTATTCACTGATCAAAAGTATTGTTCGTAATTTAATGGAAACAATAGAAAAAGTAGATATCTATGAAATAATTCGACGACAACTTAAAGTTAATTTTGATGGTTCATCACTTTGATGGGAACATTTTTGTCAATATATGAAAAGAGAACATCTCTTTAACGATTATATTTGTCCATCATTTAATAATCTTCTTGATCAAGCATTAAAAAATCGATCCAGTCGATATTTAATGTTGATTGCTGATAGTGAAAGTACTATTGATTATGTTGAACATTTTATTAATGTTCATCAACGAAAACATCATATAAAAGTACGTACTATTGTCGGTAATTATTTTTCAGATGATCTACTTCGAGGTAATACCTATTCTGAACATTATAATTATCGAATCTTAATGGATATTATTCTTTATGCTGAAACAAATATAACATTAATTATGCGTCAAATGGATCATCTTTATGATAAGCTTTATGATCTTTTTAATCAAAATTTTGCTATTTCCGGAAGACAAAAGTATTGTCGAATAGTTTTAGGTGCTCGCTATTATCCACGTTGTTTAATACATGATAATTTTTATTATATAGTTTTTATTCATAAACGAGATGAAGATAAATGTGATCCACCATTTCTTAATCGTTTTGAAAAACATCTCATTGATATTCAAACTTTAATTCATCCTCGACATCAATTAATATATGATGAACTTTATATTTGGTTAAATAAATTTTTACCGAAAAATATTGGAAAAAATTTTCCACTTTTTGAACATTTATTTGTTGATTATAGTCAAGATCGAATATATTTTTTAATTATGGAAATCTTTGAACAACTTAATATTTCAATCGATGATCAAAAAACTGATGAAATTATAAAACATTGTCAAACAAAATTAATGCGTACTAGTTCATTAGATTTACCATTAGTACTTTCATTAGAACCAAACTGGTAAGAATCAAACTTTGATTGATCAATACTATATTATATTCATCGATCGTTTACACTTGCAACAATGGTACAACAAGCACTTGAAAATGATCATATTTCTCCACAGATTATTTACACTTATATACAAATCTTTTATCGAATCGAAACATTACCAAATGGTGTTAAAGAAATCAATTTAAGTACATTTAAAACAGAACTTGAATTAAAAAATAAAATTAAAGATCATTATCAACAATCAAATACGATTCGTTTACTTTTAATTCGTGTTGATTATCATAAAGAACATCAACATATTCTTTCATTAAAACATGTTCTATTGAATGAAAGTATATCTAAAAGTAATCGAGATATATGGCTTATACTTTATTTACAACGTAATCTAATTCATCAGACTAGAAATGATATTTTGTTTAGTGATTGAAAAACTTCATTCATTTCTTAGTTTCATTCGTTGTCTTGCTGTTCTAATTATTATCAGATAAAGCTTTTGATATGTTCAAACAAGGATTTAATGAAAAATTTGATTCATGTCAACCAATTCATCAATATGTTATTCAGTTACGAAATTTAATTCGAGCGCAAGGATCCATTGATCAAACATTAACAAAACTTGAAATCGAATTATTAAAAGATTGGTTAGCCAATAATGAAGATTCTTATGTTGAAGTTTTAATTTTATTGATCGAAAATTTGATTTAATATCAATATTAAAACGAAATCATGGAAAACTTCCATGCATTGAATCATTCATTGAATAGTATCGATCATGTTTCATATAAATTTGAAAGATTATTAGTCAATCAAATTCATATAAATTTTATGCGATCAACTTCTGATGATGAAATCGATCAACAACTTATTGATCATTATGAAGATTTTCAAGAAAATCTTTATAGGATACAAAATATGAATAATACAATCGATTTTCAATGGATCTCATTGCTTGTTTGGTTAAAATATTATGCACAGATCTATGCCATTGCTTTAAATAATGAGAGTCATCGATCTGTTATGTCAAGAATAGATCGACTTTTAACTAATGTTGATTCTCCATTCAGTTCAACGTTGAAATTATTTATTTTCAAGCAACTTTGACAAATTTCAGAATTAACTCTAGATGATTATTGTGATAGATATAGTTATCGTAATCTTGATTGAATTAAAGATTTTCTTCAACTAGTACAACATAGTCAACAAAACCTTCGTTTACCTATTCCATTGTTTGAATGTCGAGAAGAATTTCAACGCTTTAATCAAATTCTTCATCAAAATGATAAGATTGATGATCTACGTCAATTAGTTCATGAGTGTAATCGATCACAAAATCTTAGTTATAGTTTTCTATGTTGGTTTATTCAATATTATTGCCATTTTATGCAAGTTAACAGTAAAGCTAATGAGAAATTTGTTCATTTGATTGAAAATGATTTACAACAAGAAATTATCGAATCATTCACATGGTTAGATTCAAAATTACTTATTTTTTTGTGTAAAATTTTTTGGAATACTTCCTATTTTTATCTTGATTCGACTATGTCATCAATGATATTCATAAGCGTTTACTTGCTCTCAATATTATTGCTGTATCGATCTCTTGTAAATCCCAACCCGAAATGAATTTCCTTCCGAATCTTCTATTTAATAATCAACGCAAAATACCTATGAATTATATACAACATATTTCGAATGTTTGCTTACCTGGTCTTATGATTAGTGCGATCCTATTATGATACAAATGATGCATGTACGAACACAAGTTCAAGATTGTCTAAAACAAAGACTGATTCATGATGAAGAAAGAGTTATTGTTCAATGTACACAATTTTGTCCTTGGATATTCTTTTTGCAAGATGGCAATGTTTGCCATAATTCAAATATTTGTCCACAATGTCAAAAACCGATTGGTATTACCGAAAACAATATTCTTATTTAACGTGATTCTCCACAAATTCAAATGTCTATTAATGAAACCTTGAAAATGATCGATCAATATAATCAGAGAGTTCGTCTTGGATATCAAAATGTTGAAACATCTGAAAATAGTATGTTCGAAGAAAAACCTGAACATTTACGCCGATCCATATCGTTTCGATTCTTACATTTTCTTACACGAACTCAATTATTTGACTGATCAAGATATAAAAGAATATCTTAAATTATCAACTGATGCACATTTTCGTTATCATTTTGAAAAAGACTACGAAATTCTCTCTCAAATATTTACAGATAATCGACAATGTTGTATTTGACTTTATAAACTTCTTAATCATCTTGTTAATGATGAGTTTGTACAACAAGCTTCAATAAATACTAAAGAAAATATTTTTGAGTTTGAATGTATGATTGAAGAAAACTCATTTTGCCACATATTAACTCAATCACTAATGAAATTATTGATTATAAACAATCATATGCTCAAGTGTTTCATAAACCTCATACTTAACCATCATTGGAAAGTTTTATTAATGAAATTTTTCAAGATGAGCAACAATATTCATTGTTAAATTTTTTTAATGTAACTACATTTTATAAATTGGATCCTTTGGATGAATTTATCTTTAAAATACAATCAATTCCATATACGGAAAATACATATCCAATTACGGCATTTATTCTTCAACATCTCGATGATTATAGTAATATTCAACATACTTATCCTATTATTATTTTTACCAATTATCTTATTGAAAAATTTAACTATCGAATCAATCGAAATGATGCAACTGAAAAGAAAATTCTCTGTTATTTAACTAAAGATAAAGATAAACATAGAACAAATCAACTTTATAATGACTTTTTACATGCTTGATATTCATTAAATTTAAAAGAAATTCATCATGGTAATCAAATAATAAAATTCGAAAAGACTATTTCAAAAGAGAAATTTGCTAAAAGTGCAAGTATAAGTGCTCTTCTATTCAATACATCAAGTAATGAAAGTAATCTTTATCTCACTTCATGTCTCAAAACACTTGCTGAGTTATAAAACGAAATCGTTATTTACTTTCATGATACTATCGAACTTAGTATTTAAAAAAAGACTGAACAAAAACGTATACCACTTCAATCTATTCGATTGGAACAGATTCTTCATCTTAATCGAAATAGACTGAGTAAAAAGTTAAGTGATGATTGTCTTGTTCTTAATTATCAATATGGGAAAGGGTCGAGATATTATTTATGATTATGATGAAATCGAAATCTATCTACGAAATAGGATCAGTTCATTAATTTTGATCGATACAGATCGATTCCGTTGTGTCAATTATCAATTTGACTTGTACGGAGAAAATACATCGTTGACCAATGATGTTCGTGTGAGAATCAAACAAAAAAGATTATCTAATGATAATCGAAATAAATTACAAAATCTCATTATCGGAATGAATAATGATGATATGCTCATTTATCTTGGTTCACTCAATTATGTTTTTACTTATTTATTGATACAATTCTGTATCGAGAGCCATTTTCTACAGTTCAATTCCAATATATTATCAATTTATATGAAATAGTTGAAGAAAGCGTTTTCGACCGAGCTTTACGTGCTGATGTTAAAGCTGAACTTCAGAAAACAACATTTACTGATGATGAGTGTCAACGTGTCATCAAACAATTTTCACATGATGCATTTGAAAAGCAAACTATTTCTCCTTTGTTGAAAAATATTGATAGATGGATTTCGATGCTCAAACGTTTGATGATACGCATTCTAAATGCGAATATCGAACTTGATGAACGATTACAAGTCTATCTTGAACGAACATATCTGTGGAGTGATCCTATTACTGATGCTGATCTAGCAATTTTTCAAATTGATAATGATATTTTACATCGACATACCTATGTGATCCTATATGCTTTAGAACGAAAGCAGTATAAGAGTAATAGAGTTCCGTTGCCACAGAATAAAGCAACGATGTCAAGTATTGATGAACAACAACAAGAAGTTCAAGCGCGGTCAACTGCAATCATTAGATCAAGAATCACTCCAAAAGTAATCAATGACAAAAATCGAAAAATTTGTGTATAATATTGTATTCATTTTTTTTCTAAACAAATGCAGATTAAAAATTAAAAAAAAACCAAAGAATGGTTGCCCGAATCCATTACAGATCTGTATACTTAAGTTCTTCAGCAAACGGGAACTTAGATGTTGTGTGAGTTCAGTTAGTTCATTATACATATGAGTTCTTTGCTTTACTATTTGGTTGAATAGCCATATTATCATATGGACAATGAAGTGTCTGCAAATAGTGTGCTGAAAGGAATAAAAACCTATCCTATGATGATTGTCGAACAACAATATTTCGTACAATGCGCACTTGCACTGTATAAATAAACAGAATCACACTGACTAATATTATGATGAGAATGAAGATACGAATTGAAATTCGTTCGTTTTTCATATCATTCACTAATGGCGGCATTCTAGAAAGAAACAAATAGTATATGGAAATGCATGGTTGCCCTTCTCTGTTAAAAAAGTCTACTTTGAAAAACTTTGCGACGATGATATATAGGAATATAAACTTACTATACATCACAAACACATATTGAATGAGTTTCGCAAAATACAGCTTCGGATTTATCGCGATAGCGATATATTTGAACAAAATTTTCGATTTGATCTAATCTCAGATGGATACGCTCTTTGCTAGTCACTATTGAAAATTACTTTATAAATAAATTTCAAGTTTCGAAGATCGTGACAACATAAAAATCACATACAGTTAACAATAGTCAGCGATCAATCGCGTCGTCCAAATTTGACTTGAGATGAACACAGTTTTATATAAAACAAATGAAAAAAGAAACCTATCTTTTGAGTAATCGAACATCGTAGATAAAGTTTCAATAAACTATGGACCATGGTTTACTATAACGATGCTTCACACAGTGAAAAGTCAATATAGAATACTGTTTTTAAAAAAATGGATTGAGTGAAACAATCATACTTTGCCTTTTTAAATAGAAAAGAGCAACCCAAAGTGCTCATATACTATTTTTTGTTCTTTTTAGAATATCACAGAAACCGTTTCTTTTTTAGTTATTTATTTATAATACCTAAGAGTGTAATCAAAAAGATAAAAATTTAATTGATTTAGTTGATGAATGAATTCTTTTATAATTAACTATGAACGAAACCTAAACAAATTACAAGTATACAATGGAATTTTTATATACTCCATAACATCTGCTTGCAATGGAAATGTTAGAATAGATTTTTTGTGAATAAAAACTTTCGATGCAATATTTATTCATTCTGTTTGAAAATAATCTAGTATCAATGATTCACCACAAATAGTCTATATAGAAAGGAAAAAAAAAACAATTCAAATAACATACGCGATCATTCTGCTTTGTACATAAAGAATAACGAACAAACATGTACACGTTTTATTCTTTAGATCATTCCTTCTAGATCAATTTTTATATTAAACATATCATTCGTATCAAGAAACGTAAGTGACAAAGAGAAGAAACAATTTTACTAATATTAGATTTTATTTAGTATGTCGATAAGTACAATTGAAAATTTACCTAATGAAACCTTTTATGAAGTCTTCGATTATTTCGATGCTACTGAAATCTATCATTCATTTTCAAATCTCAATCATCGTTTTCATCAATTAATTAATTCTTCATCACTTCTATTTAAAATAAAACTTGATTATTCAAAATCAAACGAAATCTTCATGAATAATTACCAAAAAATTATACTTTACAATAAAGATCAAATATTATCAGTTCATTTATGGTCAACAGAAAATACTAATGAAATTATTTCATCCATTATTTTCGATTCATCATTTAATTGTCTTGAATCTCTTGTTTTTTATACAATTGAATCAGATGTATTAATTTCAGTTCTTCCAAAATTAACTTATTTATCTCGTCTTTTATCATTAACAATCGATACATGGTCTAATCTAAAAGATCTTGCTGATATCTATCGATTAATTTTCAACTTACCAAAATTAAAATATATCAAATTTACAGCAATGGAATCCAAAGATGACGATATAACTATCTCATTACCAATTGCTACTAGTGAACAAATAAGTTCTATCGAACATCTGATTATGGATCATCCTTGTGCTTTCGACGAACTTATTGCTATAATATCTTATACTCCTCATCTTCGTCGTTTAAAATTTTTGAGTTTGACTAATCGAAATGTAAACATTAGAAGTATTAAACCAATGATATTACCAAATTTAACACATCTTTCTATTCATATATATAAAGAAATACCATTTGATGAATTTGAAATATTTATTAATAAATTAAATTCGAAAATAAAAGTTTTATCATTGACGACAATAGTTGAAGATATGGCTTATCTTGATGCTAATCGATGGGAAAAATTTATTTTAACAAAATTACCTCAATTAGAAAAGTTTTATTTTAAATACAGTGCATATTTTTCAGAAGATTATCAAACTCCTATATATTTTGGACAACGCGATCAATTTATTTCATCATTTTGGCTTCAACGACGATGGATATTAGATATTGAAATTGACTTTGAAAATATAATTTACTCAATCCGTCCATATCAGTATATCAAAAAGAAGTTTTTAATATTAAATAATTTATTTTAATTTTTATTTTAGAAAAAGATGGTATGAATATGATACACAACATAAGATGATTAATTCTTCTGATCAATTATCTAAATCTATTCGACTTAGTCTAGATGAAGTATGTCCTGAACGATGGACAAAGACAATATTCATAAATGATTATATTAATCATGCTTTAACTATAACACAAATTTATCATTTAGAAATTTATGCAAAAATTTTTTGCGATAAATTAATGGAAATATTATATTTATTACCGGAAGTTATTACATTAAAAATTTTTTCTTTACCAATTTTACAACAAGGAGATTTATCAGAAGAGGAAATCGAATTTCTTCGTTTTCTATCAAATAAAAATCAAATTAGAAAAATTTGTTTTGAAAATATGAAAGACATGGATGAACTTTTTATGTTATCTTTGATTTGTTCTCGTATTAATCATCTTCAAATAAAATGTGTTAATTATATGCATGCTGAATTATTAACAGGACTTATTTTAACACAAATTAGGAGCGTATCCAATTCTTCACTTCGATTATTATGTTTTTGTATTCCAGAAGCAAATGATGATATGATTGAAAAATTAGAAAAAATGATTGATGTTGAAAATTTACGTTTTGATTTTATAATTAAACATGTTACAGATAAAATTTATTTACAATGGAAATGATTAGTAGATTATTTGTTATAATTAGTCTTATATGATATTGTTTGATAAAAACTTTTTGAATATCTTGATGGTTATAAAATATTTAAAGCGTTTTCAAATCTTAATCATCGATTTCAACAACTCATCAAATTTTTATCTCTTCTATTTAAATATAACTTTGATTGTAGTCTTGATTTTTTTCATAAACATTGTTTTGTCGTATGTATACGTCAATAACAATTAAAAGGCTAATAATAAACACCGAATACTTTTGTTTCATATATCGTTACCATTACAAAAAAAAAGTGAATTTTTCTCGTCATTTGATTGTCTTGAATCACTTGTTATTATTGAAATTCAATTAAAGGGTATGGTAGGTGTGGGTGTAGGTGCGTTTCAATAAGTAATCTACACCCACACCCACACCCCGCAACCCAGTTATGGACAAAAGGAAACAAAATGTTTTAGAATAATTTTCAAGACTAACTTTCGTTCATATCTTAGATGATGACTAAACAGCTGTTTATACGATTTATTCGCAGTTTAGATGAAATAATTAATAAAAAGAATATTTTATGTAAGTAATTTGTTTCGATACAAGACTACATCTCAATTAACCTCAGATTGAAATAATATTTTATACTATTTCTCAAGTTTGTATTGTTTGTAGGCAGATAAATATTTATTCTATGAAAAAAAATTACAATGTATAGAATCATTATCATTGATGCAATCAAAACAACTTATTAATATAATTCATTATTTATATGATTGTCGTGTTATTCATCGTGATATAGGTCTACAAAATTTAATGTTAGATCGTGATAGTAATCATATAAAATTAATTGATTTCGGTTTTGCCATTGCATTTAATACGAATAACAAGGGAGGAAGCATACAAATAATAGGTCCATTTACATATGCTAGAGTACTGCAACCCGACCCGACCCGCACCCGAGCCCGACCCGCGGGTGCGGGCGGGTTCGGGTTCAATCTTATCGGGTCGGGTCGGGTACGGGTCTGTCAGCCGTCGGGTCGGGTCGGGTGTGGGTTTGAAATTAAAAAATGTCGGGTTTTTATCGGGTCAGCTTTTTTGCGTATGTATGCTTCTGCCCTCTATTTTCGTTCGTCTTACACTCACAGAATAATAAAACTCAATTCTATTGGCCAATGATTCTCAGAGTCTAATGAAATCAGAACGTAATGCTGTTATTAAAAATATACGAATACTTTTAAAAACTCTAGGTATAGATCAACAAGTCGATGAAGAAACAACAGAGACAGGTACCAACAACAATTCCTTAACACATCAAAAACGTATTAAAATAGACACTGTACACGTTGTTCTCAAGTCTTTTAATGCATTTGTAGACTCATCATCAGACGATGATGATAAGAGGCCGATGGATAAAGTAGATGATTATATTAAAGCGAAAATATCATACCCAAAAGGAGAATCACTTTTACAACGGTGGTAAAAACACTCTATCATATACAAAAAGTGAGTTTCTTGATTACTATATCATTCTCCTTAAATGCACAAGAAAAATTCAGTAAATTAATTTAAATTTGATTCTCCTTAGGTTATCATTATTGGCATGTTCTCTCTTAGCAGTACCTTCAGGTTCTGCTGTATCTGAAAGAATATTCAGTAAAACAGGTCGGATTCTTGAAGTTCGACGTCAACAATTATCACCAGAATCACTTGACTCTCTTATTTTTTTACGAAATTTTTCAGTTGTTTTGTATAAATTGAAGATATATTATTGATATTTCTACGATACTTATTGTTATGATCATTATCGATCTTAACTGTTTGAAATGTATGTATTTGAATGGAAATGTGATCATACTAAGTTGTGATGGTTTTTTTTTGCAATCATGATTATCTATGTGTTTTTTATTGCTATAAAGCTTCTATCATTTTTTATGCTTAATATTGCAATAAACTGATGTATCTTTATAAAATAAACGAATTTAAATCTCTCGGGTCGGGTCGGGATCGGATTCAACTATCCTCGGGTCGGGTCGGGCTCGGGTCGGGCTCGGGTTGAACCTTGTCGGGTCGGGTCGGGCTCGGATTGAGCCTTGTCGGGTCGGGTCGGGCACGGGTACGACTAAAAGACCTCGGATCGGGTGCGGGTTCGAAAAATCAAACCCGCGCAGGACTCTAACATATGCCAGTGAACCATTTTTAGATTTATGTTCAAAATTATTAAAAAGTCAGCGTTTCCCATATTATTTCTATGAACGAAGTTTTGATTTAATATGTGCATTAAATATTATAATGATCATTAGTAATGCTGATATCGAACGAAGTATGAATGCAATTAAAATATTACCAGATATTAACGAGATAGTATCAAAGTCATTGCAATTATGGAAAGATACTAAACGTACAAATAAACATTATTCAAATTTATTGAATTTAATAGACAAGCTGAATTCATGGTATTCATTCGACAAATCATCAGTTTTTGATATTTCAAACGATCAATCAGTTGAATTAGATCAACCATCGATTTCTAATGCTTCAAAACACCAATCAGATCAATCAGCAATTTTTGAGGTTATAAAAGATGAAATAGAAAAGCTTTTCGATTTGTGAACAACACTATTCATGATTTTTTTCTATATAACATGTTCATGTCATTCATATAAAAATTTCACATAATACTTCTCATTTATATTTTTCCATTCATTTCTTTATTTTATTTTTTTATTTTGATCTTTATCCATATATAAACAATCATAGTCATAAAAAAAACTAATTTTTTCATTTATTAAAACGCGTTTTTTTTAAGATAAGAAAGCTGTATTCTATAGACGGCCATAGTCAATACTAGTGTCCGGGTGTGGGTGTGCTAACCAAGAAGGCATACACCCACACCCACACCCTTACCATGAAAAATTTTTATAATAACAAAAAATCTTACGAACATGAAATCAATCATGAACATAGATTCTAAAAAATGCACTTTCAGAAATATGATTAGCAAAACCCAAATACCTTTAATTTTAATTGAAAATAAGTATATCTAGCCGTGTAACGATGTACCGCAAGGAATAATAGAAAATCAGTATGAATTCAGTAGCTAAAAGATTCGACCTAATAGAATGAATGCAACGCGAAAATACTGCATATGTAACTTCGTGAGATGAAAGATTCAGAATTAAAACAAAAACAAAGTATTTCAAAATAACAAACTAAGCTGAACAAGAAGAATTTATTGAGAGTAATTATCGAAAAAAAATCGACAGTTGAAATGAAGAAAGAACAATCGTGATAAGCAAGCAAATGATATGAAAAAATAACATGCAGAGAAGTAACTACTCAAGAAATCGCTCTGATATCTGACCGAAATAAATCTAGTAAATACGATACTCATGATGATAATATGACGATTAAAACAAACATGCAGGTTAAATAAATCAGTTGAAAGATTGAATCTGATGAGAAAAATCTAACAAGCAAACATTAAAATACATTAAACAATGAGCTCCTAGCAACGGAGCCACTATGACAACTATGCATATTTTGCAAATGATCATTATGAAAAAGCACATTAAGGAGTCACAATCATTTGAACAAGATCAAATCAGTTGTATGGTTTATTAAGGAGGCCCCCCCTCAGAAAAATCAATTTAGATCAAATTTATTGATTTTGTGATTTATAACTCATTAGATAGAGCAAAGTGTCTACTCTCGAATGCACTACAGTTGATTGATTTTATCATGAGATTTAAAGATATTTCATAGATTTTTCTGAACCCCTCTATTGAAAATAATAAGGTTTTTAAAAACTTATTCTCCGTTTTTCTCAAAATCAATTTTTTCGAGTATACCGTTTACGCGGGCAAACCTTTCTTAATAATGACTCAATATAAGAGTGGTAATTTTTTTATTGCATAGAAGACAGGTGGGACTAGGTCGTAATAGAGTCCGATTTTTGAATTTCTCTTTTGCTGAAATAAAAAACTTAGATATTTCATTTTCATGAGCACTTTTTTGGCCATGAAGTTGAAAATTTTTCGAAAAAGTATTTTTAAAAATCAAATAAAGGGAAATTCAAAAATCGGGTCCTAGTACGACCTAGCCTTAGGGGCACTCTACAATTTCATAATCTATTCTAGCCAAGACTAACATTCTCTGAAATTTTGCTTGAAATCGGATGAAAAATAACAAAGTTGGTTTCTGAGAGGGGGGGGGAGGGGCTCTTAAGTAAATAAAAATATTGTCAATTTTATTATGCATATTTAGTTTTTATTTTTAAAATGACAAAAAGCTGTAGCAGTTTCTTGTTATTCTAATTACTAAAAAACTTTCAGATGTTTTAATTCAGTAGTTAATCAAATAGACCAAAACCCATATCTTCACAGTCACAATCTTCCTTTAAGAAAGCGTGATGTTCATATCCTTTAGAAATAATTTTTCTGTCGACTGTTTCATCTTTAAGTTTATTCTTCATATGTTCAGCCATTCGAAGTAACAACGAAATTATTCCTCGCTGATCATCAAATTGTTCAACATCTTTAAGTAATGCAATTTGTTCATCAACAAGAACAATAGCTTCTTTTCTGTGGCCATCGTTCACTAACTGTGCAATTTTCTTATCCATATCAGCAACTATTTGAGTAGCATACATAGTTTTCACACGAGGATCAAGGTCCATAATAAGTGACTCATCTTCTACAAACTTTAATGATAAAGTATTTTTTATCGCTGTCGGTGCACCATTGAGATCATTTGGTTGATTATATCGTAATTCATATGTAAGTACTTCAACTTCAGTATTTGCTGATCCAGAAGTTGTAAATTCACAAAGAACTGATCGTAGATTATCTGAATGGAGATCACCAAGACTTGCACCAGCAACAATATCTTCATGACCCCATATCTTCGTAACAACGGCTCCATTTTTTCCACGTACTATAAGACGAGCTCGTGATGCACATACACCAAATACACAGACAAGTGCTTTAGTAACAAGGAATTCAATCATTTCAGGCGATGAAAGAAAGTAAAATCTTGATCCACCAGCATCAGCAATACCTTTCATAATGACGCTATCAAAGTCAGCGCCAATCCCAAATGAGTCAGTTATAATGCCTTTAGTATGATATCCAGCGACGAGATTTGTTAATTCAGGGCATGTTTTCATTCCAACATTAGCCTGTCCATCAGAAAAGAGAAACATACGACGCGAAAATCCATTATATACATATTTATCCAGGAGGCCAGCACCTACATCAATACCACCAGACATGTTTGTTGAACCAGCACTTTGAATTTTGTCTACAAGAGGATAAAGATACTGACGAGAATATGCTCGTGCATTTTCAAAGATGATAGATACATCAGCATCATATGCAACAAGATGAACGACATCATCATCGTGAAGAAGATTAAGAACCGAAATCACAGCTTTTTTTGCAAACGTTAATTTATTGTCTGATTCCATGGATCCGCTACGATCAAGAATAAGTACTAAATTCAGTGGTGTTCGTTTGGTTGTTTCTCCTTTGCTTCTTGTTTCAATGTCGAAACGAACCTTTTTTGTATTTAAGACGCCAGAAATAGCATGTGGATTATCTGGAATACATCGAATTTCGACATCAGCTAACTCAACATTGGTTGTCATATTGATTCGGTATACTAGAAAGAAATTTACCGTACATGTCAATAATAAGTTCAAAAATAGATTGAACGTACTTTTAAATTTAATGAATAGTTGATCGTTTTTTCGATAGTTAAGTAGTAGCAAACAAACTGCCTTTATAAAAAAGAATGCATTGGCATTTTATACGTCGAACAAAACACGATAGTGTTGTGCAATATTTGTTTTCTTGAGTCACGTTATTTTACAAAGAAGAACAGAATGTGTTAATCATTGAAATACTATTACGAAATTACATAACCTGAAGATGCAGCGCAAAAACAAACGTGGAATTGAGCACGTAGGTGTGAATAAGCGTCAATGTTAGAGAAAACGTAATCGGAACCATACCATACCTGATGAGGCATTTTACTATGTATTCATGAAGTAAAACTTTTGATACTAACAATAGAGATTTTTGTGTTGATAAGTAGGAAGATGGTATATATTCAGGTCAAATGAAAGCTCTTGCTGCCAAACTAACAAGATTAAAAGATTAGCGCTTGTTGGCTTAGTTAAAGGGAGATATTCGATTTGTACGGTACTCACAATTTGGGTACATAGGAACATTAGGTAAAAGTCATCTTTGCTGTCGAAGGTTCGAAGGGAAAAGGTGTTACGTGAAAGAGCGTAGTTAATAGTTTATGAAACAGATATTGCCAACACTACTCTACACTTCAACACTCAGCGATTTTGATGGGATTTGTTCATATAATGAAATTGTAAAAAAAACATATACATTTGGTCGTTGCCGATTGAGTGTAAATAACAAACAGTCAAATGAATACTTTTTTACTAATTTGATATTAATCAACAGCTAAATATTCATTCTTTCATAATGTTACGAATACAAAACATTTCAGTAGTTTACAAATGAGATACTGTATTCTAAAATCATGCATATTTTTTGTGAAATTCCGTAATGAAATATGTTTATATTGAATTTTTTCTCTTTCATATTGAAAATGGATTTTCAAGAATTCTATCAGTCAGATGTATCTTTTGTAGGACTATCAAATGAATCGATCTTCTTGAAACTTTACTTGAACTTTTGTGAACTTTTTAAAAAAATACTCCGTTATGGAATTTCATTAAAGGAGAATTGTTTCACAAAAAAAAGGGCGACGGTTTCACTATTTTTCATTTTAAGAAATAGAACCAAATAACACTTGTATATTGATGGGGATACTCTTGTGAAATTTTTTCTCAGGTCAGAATTTTGAAAGTTCGACTATATAATTTTTGGTGTCTGTGGTAGCTCTCAGGAAACGAAAAACGTTTTTGGTCTTCAATTTGAAAATTTTGTATTTGACTTCATAGAATTCATTGCACTGATCACGAATTTAATAATTTTATTGAAATTTAAAGGCTTAATATGAAAGATATGAAGACCTCTCTGATTCAAATCTTCATACGACGATTCTCGAGATACATCATCGTCAAAAAATTATGAAGTCGGTTTTCAAAGCTTCTACCTAAGAAAAAAAATCTCAGAAGACTGTCCTCATAAATGCCCAAGTGTTATTTGGTTTCGATTTCGATAAATGAAAAATAATGAAACCGCTACTACTTCTCTTATTCGAGGTTAAACTACATACTATATGTAGAAATAAAACTGATTGAAATAGGGAAGTAAAACATGTGATTCAAACAATCACAGATCTGAATATAAGTAAATCTACTTATAGTTCATTCTACTTTAGAGTTTTAAGTTATAAAATCTTTCACATTGCAACGTTTTAAAAAAAGATGAAATTCCGTAACGAGTGGCATTCTTAGATTTTTGTTTAAGGGGAGCCCCTCCCTCGGAAAACCCAATTTGTTTTCAAAATCTCAAAACGAAGCTTTTACCATAGGAAGATGCGCCAATGTCTCACCTTCCTGAATATATAGTCTTTTGCAGAAATGTTTCATTTTGACAGACTTATTTAAAAAAGACGTGAGACCCTTCAATTATGTTTTATGAAAATTCTCGTACTTTTCGTAAACAAAAGGTTGGCAGTTATTGACATAGGCCGTCTTCGAGAAACTCGATTTCTTTGATGTAAAACTATCATATAAGATGTGTCAAAAGCATGTCTTGACAGAATTAGTCATATAACTATTTTCTATACACAAGTTCACTGTAGTATTCAAAAGCGACCACATATACATTAAACTGAACTATTGATGACAATTATCTATTTTGTTTGTGGTTCATTACGTGAGCTATTAGGCTCATTTTCATATGGATGAATAGCGTTTTCGAAGCGCTACAAAATGATATAAAAATATCCAGGAAAAAACGATGATGAGTCGTAGCAAATTTGACAACACTGTTCTCGACCCATGATTTTGATCCTTTTCTGAGTAATATGATATTCGAAATCAGCATGAAAAACTAAATGGGAATATTTATATTTCAAAAGTTTTCAAAAAAATTTTATTATCAACAAAAATTCTCTCTGGTCCCCCAAAGGATTAGGTATGGTGAAAAAATCATTTTCGTCCCAAAGTTATTTAGACACTGGTAATCAATTTATAATTCTATAAAACGCTATTAGAACTTCAAATAGTAGATGATTAAAGAATGAAAGCAAAGTTTTTTGTAGAATTTATTTTCCGACTAGAGCCTGAAGGGGACCAGGGCTGAATTTTTCGATGAAAAACAAAAATTTTGAAAAGATTTGAAATATAAATAATATATCCATTGAACCTAATTAGATGAAACTATAAACGGAAGAATGAAGAGCATGACACCATGCGAACCAAAGTAAAGCACTAAACCTTAATAACAAATATATAGAAAGTGCTTAGATTGTCATCACAGCAAATTATTAAACCAGAAAATAATATAACTGGCATAGAAACCATTGTTTACTAACTGACTTAGATTAAAGAGAAAAAATAAAAACATTATTCCGACCAACATAACGGATTGAATAAAACGAAGGGTGAAATGAGCTAAGAAAAATATTCTATTGTAAATTTACCTTTTAATCATTTTTGTATATGGATATACTTTCAAGCAAGAACCATGTTGATAACAACAGCAAGCCTTAAAAGCAAACCATTCAAAATAGTAAGAATGCCTTGAAAGTATGTTAGATCAAAGAAAACTGTTGTAATGTGGATGTGGGTCATATAGTACAATGGTGAATGCAGAAGGTCACAAAGACCATCCATTGGACAGTGCTAATCATGTTATCATATAGAAAGCATAGGCATTGGAACTTACACACACATCTTTATCTTTTTCATATCAACAGAGTAGATTGACTTGTGTTGCTTTCGTCATGATTTTGTTTCTCTATCGATACAGTGACTTTTAATGAATGATAGAACTATTAAAACCCATAATCATCTCGAAGCCGAGTGAAATTTACACTTGAGGGTACGTATCAAGGCATGATACTCCAAGTCACACCCATACTCGCCATTTTTATTTTTTAATGTGTGAAATTTTTTTTATACAATCCTTTTATTTTTTTTTTAATTTTCAAAATTTATTTTCATTTTTTAACTTTTTTGTTTTTTCACTTCATTTTATTGCAACGTTTGTTGATTCTAATTTACAAAAAGACATGAATAAAATAAAACTCTCGTTGCATATGCATTGTAATTTTATTGTAATGAAGCAAAAATGGGAATACCTCGTGAATATTCGAATTAAGACAACTTTGGCTTCAGATGATATTAAAATGCATCAACAATCAAACATCTTGATTATTTTGACTTTCGATAGCTGTAGGAATTATTTGACTAGGTCAAAAGTGTTTTAGAATGACAAAAACGTTCAAACGTGTCAGAAACTATGGTAGATTTCGAGTGTATGCAGCTGATATGGATGAATGGATATCTCAGATCAAGTTTTTTTTTCTTTTTTTCGAGCACTAGATGGTTACAAAAGCTTATCAAGCATCATATCTGCATTCATCAAGAGGAATTTTTGAATCTGTTAATGACCAGAAATTATTATCAGGTTTGTTCATCTATTTAATAGATTTTATTCTTTCAAAACTTTTTTGTTGGAAAAATTAAATGTCGAGTTTGTGCACATTTTCTCTTCTTTGAGAAAGAAAAACAGAATGATTAATGAGAAATAAATACCCATTTTACTTTGTCTACATCGTAGACAGAGAATCAGGATAAGACTTGAACCGTCTATCAAAGCGATTATCCACAATCTTTTTGATGATCTTCCAATTCGTGTAATATATGATGTTGTTTTGTGATGAAAAGAACAGCTTGTTTTCACCAAAATTTATGTTACACCTATTTGCCTCTTCGTAAATGCCACTTCTGCATTAAAAGCTTTTTTATAGAGTTGGAATGTCAGCAATATCATTAATAAAAAATGAAAAACTTCAGTTACGAAAAGTGACACAGCAACACATTTCAGACCATTGAAAAATCAAATATGATTTAGGGTGTGGGTGTCGGTGTGGGTGGGTGTGGGTATGTGAGGGTGAGGGTGAGGGTTGGGTGTGGATTTGGATATATTTACCACTCACACCCACACCAACCCACACCGACACCCACACCCACACCCACCCACACCGACACCCACACCCACACCCACATCGATCTATTTCTAGACTTATTGAATTACATTGAAACGAGCTTGCGGGATCAAAAGATTATACAGCATTCATTTAAAAAAATATTGCAATAAACCTACGAAACAAATCATGATAAACAACTTCATTAAGCCCCAAGTGGCCGCTCGACGACGCATGGTGCGGCCGCTCAGTTCAGTAAAAAGGCTTATGGAGCGGTCCATACCGCCGCCACTGTTTGAAAGTTTAACTCATGTTTTTCGCCATCGCTGGTCGATTTTTAAGGGCAGTGCACATCTCTGATAGATATCTCTGTAAAACATATATTCAATATAAATTATAATTGTATACGTGATTTTCTATAAAAACTGTGATTGAAATCCTCTTATAAGTAATGAAATAGAACTTTTCAAGCCCTACAAAATTGGTTATATTTAACAAAGTTAAAAAGCGATCCATTCAATCAAATTCAAAAGGTACTACTTTTTAAAAAGTATATTATTGACTTATTTAACCGTTAGCTAATCCTTTTTGGGCAGAATGATGTCAATTGAAGTTGAAAGACATATCATATATCGAATTGGTACAAGGAACAGGGTTGACTCAAGTGTATTTCAAGTTTTTCTTCTGATATTTTCTTCTTTTGATCAAACTATTGCTAATATTATACAGATGATTGAGAAATTCAATTTAACATATTCGAAACAATTTGAAACAAATGTAGAACTTTGAATTGATACGTTCAAAGTACAATCGAATGCAATGAATCGAAGAAATGAATCATTTTGTAGACTATTGACTGTAGTCAACGTGCGCACAGATTATAAACATTTTCACTTAAATATTAGCATGAAGCAAATATATTCAACAAATAGATAGTATTTAAATAACATTCACAAAACCATACAGTTTTCCAATGTTCTTCAAAAAGAAACTATTTCGACCTTCATAGTGGCAATGATTTTGCTACAATGAATATCTCTGGTATGCATAATGGTAACACAATAGATGGATTTCTATTCAAAGATGTTGAATAGGCTAAGTTGGAATTTGTCATAGTCTGGCTTAGTGGATTTGACACGGCATTTAGATGACCAAAAGCCCTGAGCCATCCATTCAAATTTAGAGAAAGATGTAGCTCAATGGTTGATGAATGATTGTTGGCTTGATTGATGAAATGAGCTATATTTATAAGAAAATAATAACAGAAGAGTCCATCCAATAAAGATGTCGTTATTCAGTAACATATGTAATAGATCAGTGCTCTAATATTCATTTATTGGGTCGTCAGAAGTGAACCAAACTCAAGTCCACAGTCCGTACTTCACCCATACTGACTGATAACATGAAAGAGCCCTCGGAAGGTGTCGTATATGCTGAAATTCATTTTTATATAATTTAATCGCTACTATTTTCGATTTTTTTCGTTTCTTCCAGTCTTTTCAGTGATAAATGTTCGATTGAAATTGATTTCGTGTCCTGAAGCTCAGAATTCAAAATTTACGATGGTCAAGCGATCATTGCTGAATATTATTCGATAAACCGTTTAGATAAGAGTTCCATATTTCAAACTATAGTGGTCAAACTTTAAATATTTCTTTCAACTTTAATCTTATTTTCCAGTACCAATTTATAAAATCCATCAAATTTGCTTTGTATTTGAAGAATATATTTAGTATTACATGTTATAAAGAAAGAACAAGGTAAAAAAATTTCTATTATGATCACAAGTTTTAGCTATATAAGGTAGAGAAAGAGAGTTTAATAATAACATTTTTTTGATTGTTGTTTGCATAATGTTAGGCATCTAGTATAAACGTAGATCTTGACTTTATAGTCAAGAGGATTTTTTATCTAATATACTCTAAACTAAGATTTTATAGATGCACTATGATAGCAAGATTTCTGAAGAAAACTGACCCTGATAGTTTTCAGATCTTACCAGACAAAAAGTCATATCTGGTTATAAACTATATCATTTTCAAGAAAATGAGAATTACTGCTCTTTGTTAGACCACTCCTTAAAAAGTTAAAAGCATCACAAAAAACGAACTAAAATCGTTTTAGTTTATTTTTCGATAAGCTTCGCTGTTTTACGAATTTGTTGATAATTCTAACTTTTCAACGGGTGTTCATAAAAAGGCGACAACCCTTATTTTGTTTAGAATGCTGTGTTCTAGAAAATGATTAACAATTGCTATGATCAAGTCAAATTGAGCCTGAAAACTAATAGGTCCGATCTTTTGAAGAGTCTTGCCATTATAGTTCATCTATGAAATCTAAATATGAAATACATTAGATAGAAAACTCAATTAGCTATTTAAAAAAAGATTTGCACTTGGACTAGATGCCTCACACTATAGAAAAAAAAGACCGAACAACATTTGTTACAGTTGAATTTTTTCGACTACTTTACATCATAAGGAGAAAAATTGAAGCCTTTGTCCGAAGGAAATACAAGAAAATTTACTAATGTATCAAAAAAATGATGTCAAAAATAGAAAAAGTAGAGAATACAGGACCAAAAACTAATAAAATTAGTATTGTTCATGTATTCGGTCTTTCATCGCGCATAATCTGTTAATATTAGACAGGCATCGTCAATGATTTATTTTTATATTTTAAAAAGAAAAAAAAAGAGTATGAAATAAGTAGAGAGATTCTATGTAAGTTTGACATAAATATATATACTATGTTCGTCGGTAGTATTCGAGAATTACAGACTTATGCTGGTCTCTTTGATCATCAGCCTTCGACATTACTCTTTCAATAGGTACGTAAAAGTTAGTTCAAGATATTCGTCTGAAAAGAAAACAACTAAGAAGCCGATAAATGCAGTTTACGTTAAACATAACGTGTCGTCGTATCTTATCTCTATCACGGTAAAAAGAAAAGAAAAGAACATTTTAAATAACTGTAAAATATGGACTTTTGATCTGTTTGTTTTATAACTTGTATAAGAAGTGAGCCTATTGACTTTGATTCATATGTTTGGCTTACCTCTGTAGAGCTATTTATTGCTTGATCGTATCATGATCATCATCATCTAGCAATCGTGTGCCGTCAACAGCTGGACGAAGGTCTCTTCCATGTTTTTCCACATTTCTCTATCTTGTGCCCAAGTGCTCCAATCGTTTCCCAATAATGAATGGATTTCATCCCTCCATCTTGTCGCTTGTCTTCCAGATTTTCTTTTCCCGTCCATTATTTGCCATTCTGTGGTGAGTTTGGTCCATCTACTGTCTTGCTGTTTAGCAACATGTCCTGTCCATCTCCATTTGTTTCTTTTTATTGTTCTTGTTATATCGATAAGCTTTGTTTGCTTTCTTATATGTTCGTTTCTTATTTTGTCTGTTCTTTTTATTTCCAGCATGCTTCTTTCCATTCCTCATTAGGCGGCTCCAAGCTTCTTCTCTAGTCTTTGTGTCAGGCTCCTTGTTTCTGACACATAATTCATTACTGGGAGTATGCATTGGTCAAATGATTTTGTTTTTAGACATAGTGGAATGGCTGGTTTAAATATATTGTTTAGTTTACCAAGTTGTCTCCAACCTTGTGATATTCTTCTGTTGATTTCTGGTTCAATATTTTTATTTGTTCCTATCGTTTGGCGCAGGTTAACAAAACTGTTGGCTTTTTCAACTTCTTTGTTGGTTTATCGACGTTGATTTTTAGACCTGTTTTTGCGCTTTCCCTTTGAAGTTCTTCCATCATTTCTTGTAAAGTTTCCAAGTTGTTTGCAAACAGAATAATTTCATCAGCAAATTTCAGGTTATTTGGATATTCTCCGCATACCCTTATCCCCTTTTCTTCCCAGATTAATGTTCTGAATATATCTTTCAGACATGTAATAAAGAGAATTGGGGACGGGGTATCTCCTTGTCTTATTCCTCTAGTTATTTTTATATTTGTTTCAATATTATGAAGATTTATGGAGGTTTTAGCATCATCGTATATGTACTTAATTAGATCAATCTGTTCCCTTTCAATATGCTAGTTTTCTAAGGCTTCAATGATCGCTGGCTTTTCTAGAGTATCAAATGCCTTTTCATAGTCAATGAATGTCATACAAAGTGGTAAATTAAATTCCTTTGTTTTTTCCAAGATCTGATTTAGAATGTGAATATGTTCTATTGTCGAGAACCCTTTTTAAAATCCTGCCTGTTCGCTGTCTTCTATTTTTTCTAGTTTGCTTTTCAGTCTGTTCGTTAAAATTTTTGTAAATAGATTGTAGATATGTGAAAGAAGGCTTATTGGTCTATAATTTTTTAGATCAGTACGATCTCTTTTTTCGTATATGAGAATAGTGTTTGCATTATTCCAATCTTGTGGTATTTGCTTTTCTTTTAGATATCCACTAAAAAGTCCTTGAATACCTTTTTTTGGACAGTTGTTACTCCATTATTTATCATCTCAGTAGTTATGTGATCTGGGCCTGGAGCCTTGCTGTTTGGCATTGATCTAAGTGTCATTTCTATTTCTTCTATTATTATATTAGGAATATCATTTCCTTGTTCACATTCATTTTGTATTTTTTTATCTTGTTTGTTATTTTTCTGTCGTATAGGTCTTCGTAAAATTCTTTGATTCTATTGCTTATTTCGTGTGTATCGAATAAAACACGTCCGTGTTTATCTTTAAAGGAAATAAATTTATTTTAACCAGGTGAGACGTTTTTGAAGGTTCTTTTTAAGCTTTTGTTATTTTCAACTGTATTTTGAATTATTTTTGTGTTGTGGTTTCTTTTTTTGTATCCGTAGTCTTTTCTTTATTGTTTTGTTTAGTTCTGTCAACTCAACATGATTTGCATTTGCATTTAATTTTCTTCTTTTTTCAATTAAGTTTCATGTTTCATCTGATATTTTGTATGTGTTTTGGTTTGTAGGTGATTCTTTTGCAAATTTTTCTGCAGTATCAATAATTATTTTTGTTAAAGTATCATTTAGTTGATTTAGATTCATTTCTTTGGTGTTGATGTTTGTTTTTATCATTTGATCGATTTTGGTTTCAAATTCTTTTCTCTTTGTTTTGAGTATGTCATTGTTTATCTATGATTTCTTTTTAAGGATTAGTTTTCTTCTTTCATTTGTAGTACAAATGCTTATTTTTCCTCTTTCCATTCTATGGTCGCTTCTTGTTTTGATAGAATTTAGAGTTTCGATATTTTTCAAGATATACATTTTATTGGTTAGAATAAAATAAATTTCATTTTTTACACAGTTGTTTGATCCTCTTCAGGTCCATTTTCTATTTGGTTTTTTGTAGAAGATGCTGTTTGTTATTTGTAGATTGTTTTTCAGTGCAAAGTCAATCAGCATTTTTCCTCTGTCGTTTCTGTTTTCTACTCCAAATTTTTTCATAGCTGTGTCTTTATTATCTTCTTTTTCTCCAATCTTTGCATTGAAATCACCCATTATAATGGTGAAAAAAGGTTTTGTCTTTTTTTAAGGAGTGTTCAATCTCTCGATAAATTTCGATGACTTCTTGATCTACATAGCCTATTGTTCGTGCATAAATTTGGATTATTTTCATTTTGTATCTTTGATTTATTTTCAAAGTTAGTTGGGCTACTCTTTCATCTATGCCTTTTATACTTGTTACGTTTTTTTGCTATCTTTTTATTTATTAAAAATCCTATACCATTTTTGTTGTTATTGGGGTTTCCAAAGGTATAGAGTGTGTGGCCGCTTTTTAATTTCGTTAAATATTCACCTTTACATTTTTTTTTACATAATCCTATAGTATCCCATTTTATTCTTAATATTTCTTCTTCAAATTCCTTCCTTTTTTATTCTTCTCTGAATTTTCTAATGTTTTAGGTACAGATATGCATATTTATTAAGTTTGGAGGGCTGTTACCTGGTGTTTTGCTTTTGCTAGATTTGTTGCTGCTTGGTTTACTGTTATTTCCTGGTTTGCTATTGTTCCTAGATTTTTTGTTGCTGTTGTGGGTTGGCACCTGTAGCATACTTATCATCTGTGACCAACTGTCAAAATCACAAATGCGGTCCTTATTATTTCGGGCGACGACCGAGCTGGCCTCAATTTCAAGCGTGTGTGCTTTCATGGGAAGATTGTATTGCCAGTAAAACACCACGCTGGCTATGCGGATTGGTGAGTGTTTGTCATCAGAGTTACCCCTCCTATATGAGTTGCCTACCATGACTAAGAGATTCATCTGTCCTTGGTTTTAAATCAGACTGTTCCTTCTCTTAGGTGAACTACCAATCAAGGCCAAAGAGCTCCACCTACCCAGGCTAAGGCTTATGAGACTTGGTTCGAGTAAACCTAGCCACTGGCGGCCTATAACTGCCATGTCACCTTGCCGTCTTTGCGTTTCTGTAGCATTTTATGGATGTTTAGGTGCCATCCAAAACCCCATTACATCCTGGTGGCAAGGCGACTGAATTGTCCGGGACTGTTTATTTGATCGATAGTTGATCTTATCCGCAACTAACCATCATACTAATGGCCGTTTCACTATTCGCAACCTGTGGACCTTCTTGGTAGCACTCAGGTGTGCCCCAAGGCTTGATCGTATATTCCAGTGTAACTTGCATTGATTCCATTTTTATCTTCTTTTCTCATCATCATAGTTTTTTGTTTGTCGCTGTTCTGCTGTTGACATTGATTTGACAATATTGTTCATAACGCATTTTTTATGTCACTGTCTAGATAAAAATTATCCTGTCAATAGGAGTTAAATTACTCAAGTAAACTCTATGAGCGATGGAATAAAAAAGAACATGTTTCGACATCTCTGCTTCATTCATATAGGGTCCCATGTCATTCGAATCGATCAAAAACCGTCGGTTAACCACAGATAACCGTTCGGTCAACTGGAAGGCTAACCGACGGTAACTACGGTCAAATGACGATTCTTTATCAGTACTTCTTGTGCCTTCTCTCACTACATCCGTGTGATAGATCTAATTTATCTCATAATTTATACTTACATTTGCTTCAGTTGTTGGAGTAAATCTAAACACTAAAAAAAATAATGTAATTATTTATAATGTTTTACTTAGATTTAAATAAGATAGAGGATAAAGTCTAAATAAAAAAAAGTAATTTTATTCGTTAAAGATTTGTACTTACCTATGGATTAGCTGGGGGACCAAATCTATAGAGTAAAAAAAATGATAAATTTATATTCACTTTGAAATGAACTATTGAATCAAAGCTAAATTAAAAAAAATTCTATTTTCTAAATAACTTATTGAGCATTTTGACATTGAGACTCATCTAATTAAAAAAAAAGAGAAAAATATAATTCTTATAAATAAATACTTCCTTTTCCTTTGGATATTGAGATCAGTCTAGGTAAAGAAAAAAAGAAGTTTGTCTAAAGTGATACTTATTATTCATTTTCACGTCAAGATTGATCGAAATGAGAGGAAAGTAAAACTTTATGTAGAATGACACTTACAGTTCATTTCAACGTCGAGATGGATGCAAATAAAAGAAATAAAATTATAATACTTACGGTTATGTCTATAATATTGTTTAATAATTAAAGCAAATTATACAAACAGTCGCATGCTCGTATTTAACCGACGATTTTAGTGGAAGCCACCGGTTACCAGCAGTTTTGACAAAAAAAAGACGACGTGGGATAGCATATGAGATTATATTATCGACTTTACGATTAATTTTTGTGATATGATTTATATTCTTATTTTTCTCCGTTTTCTTTTCTCAAAAATATTCATAAAATTCGTGCATAAATTACACCGATGGATCTATTATATATATAACTATGATTGAAGTTAAGTTATATTTCATTTTGTCTGAAATGGTAAATCACTATGTTTAAATTGATTAGATATCTTTCTCCGAATAATTCCTATATAAAAATGTCAATGTAATAAAATAGTTCCCATAGACGGTATGAAATAGTTTGACAAATATACTCGTCAATAATAAAGATTATGGTTTGCCTTGATTTGTGATTAAATGATAGATTTTCCTATTTGAAGTAAGATTTTTAATATAAACGCTATCGTGGACGCGAAAGAAGAAAAGCATGTCTGTACTTGTATTTGATTGCAGTTAACTTATTTCATCGATATATGATTATCGTTTTCCAGTGATGTATCAAATTTTGCTTGAAGTAAATGAAGTCAAGCTTTTCTTTTCTCTTAATCAAAGACTATATTCATAGCCTGATTTTGTCATATCATCAAGAATAATATAATGATAGATGTTCTAAAAATTTTGAATATAATCAACCGTACTAAATGATCATTATCAGATTAGTTAAAAAAGAAAAAAAAATAATAATTTTCATAGTTAAAATATATCTGTTGTTATACTCATCATGATATTGAAGTAAAATAACTTCTAATAAAGATATTGAAAAAAGCATCATATATATGAAATAAATCGAAATATTGTTTGGTCATTATTGTTAAATATTGATCGCATAATCGATATAACTCTATTCTAAATAAAATTGTTAGTTTTTTTTTCGTTTTCGAAAAACAACAATATATTTATTTCGATTTTAGATATGTTGTTTTTTTGTTAAATATAATATTTAGATTATAAAATAAAATGTCGATTGAAGCAAAAGATGAAAATGTATTTGAAATAGTTTGGCTTGGAAAATCATCAGATAAAATAATATCAGAAATGAATATTAGAAATAAATTTACAGATGATAATCAATTAAAAGAATATATTATTGATAAAAACGATTGTTCAATAATTGTTATACTATCGAGTAGTATATCATTCGATATTAAATCTTTAATTCAATATCCACAAATCTGTGCTATTTATGATGAAAAATTTGTTTGTTTGTATTGTTTACCTCGAATGATATCATCAATTGATATATATTTGAAAAATCAACAACAAGATAAAATAAAAAAGAAATGTGAACAATCATATTTATCTAATATATTGTCGATTGTTGGAAAGTATTGGTTTCTTATTGGTTTACTTATATCAATATTACTAGGATATTGTTTTCCAAATGTTGGAAAAACAGGTGGTTATATTCGTTCAGAATGGACTGTTAAATATGGTTGTATTATCTTTATTTTCTTTCTTAGTGGTTTATCTCTTCAAACAAGACAACTTACTAAAGAAATATTTCATATTCGTCTTCATCTTTTTATTCAAGTCTATAGTTTTATTATAATTCCATTTCTAGTTTATGCTTTATCATTATTGTTATCAAGAACATCTATGAACAAAATATTGATATTTGGTATCATTATAATGGCTTCAATGTCAACAACAGGTTCTAGTAATGTTATTATGACAAAAAATGCATTGGGAAATGAATATGCTGCATTATTAAATGCAATAGTTGGCAATATTTTAGGTACTTTTATTTCACCAGCTCTTCTATTTGTTTTTATGAAAAATCCAATATTTGATTTATTATCAAAATCAATTTATGAACAAGATAGATTAAATTATAGTCATGTTATTAAAAAATTAAGTTTAATTATATTGCTTCCTTTATTTCTTGGACAAATAATTCATTTATTATGGACTAAAAAAATAATATATTTACGAGATAAATTTTATTTTTCTCAATTGAATAGTGTAGCTTTATTAATTGTTGTATGGTCAGTATTTTCTACGGCTTTTTCCAATCAATCATTTCAAACGATGCATAAAAAAGATCTTCTCATATTAATTCTTATTGATGCTTTCATTTATATATTATTTTCATTATTAATTTTTCTTATAGCCAGACTACCTATTCGATATTGGCAATTCTCGGAAAAAGATACTGTTGCAATCTTGTTTTGTGCTTCTATGAAAAGTTTAGCTATGGGAATTTCATTAATTAATGCTTTATATGATAAACAATATTCACATATAACTAGTCTACTTCCATTACCATTGATTATATATCATGCTCTACAATTAATAATAGGTGCTATTCAGGGTATATTATTGAAAAATTGGATCGAAAAAAAATTCAAAAAAAAATCAACAAAAACATTAAAAGATAAGAATTATATTCAATCTACCTATGAAGATAAGTTTAAAACAGACGAATCCCAAACAATAAATGTAACATGTTAGTAAAATTTTAATCGGTATGGGAAATATGAGACATTATAATTAGATGTTCGTTTATAACAATTATTTCTTATTTAGGTTTAACTTTTTTTTTATCATTTATATGAATTTTTTTAAAGGGAACTATTTTTTGAGCAAACAGGCATCTTTCATGAATATTTCAACTATGATTAGTTATTATTATGATTGAAATTACTCTTTTTAACTATATTCCTATTGGAACAACTATTTAAAGTAATATATATATATATATTGAATAATTAAAATAAAATTAGAGCTCTGATATTTGTCGAGAACGATTGAATTTTAGTGTAAATGTATGTGTCAATATGACTCTTCTATTATTTGAGACTGAGAACATCAATGATCATGGTTTATATTGTTTAATAATTAACTAAAATTATTTTAATTAATTTTGCCATAAAAGACCATTTGTTATTCATTTTCAAAACAAAAAATCATCTTTATTTATCGAAAATAAATCGAAAAATGTCATACCAATCGTTCGTCTACTGTTTCATGAATTTTCTAGAAATTATTGATAATTTTCATATTTTCCAGGTAACTATAACAGTTTTATGCAATATATGATGACAAACAGAGTGACTCTATTATTTAACTAGAGAAATCATTTTTAAAGATATCTCTTTCACTCTTTATATTGAGAATAAGTCTCAAAGAGCTAGTCTTTCTCAACTAATATATAATTATATATATATATATATTGTAATGATCTGTTATTTTCATTGAATATTGATGAAAACAATAAAAAGTTTGAAATCGAATCGAATAAGAATTTAATTCAATTAAAAAAAACTCGGCAGATTTAACTTGTCAAAAAGCAAAATATGTAAAATAGATAAATAGTTGAAATCGTCTATTATCTAGTTTTTTCTTCGACAAAGAACCATATTATATTATATCGATAATTTTTATTTGTTGATAGAAAATATGACATTATTATAAACAAGAAAAAACAATGCAAAAAAAGAAACGTTTTAGATAATCGCTTGTATTGATCTACTGACTGATGTGAACGGATCACTTCATCATTTCTAAATAGAATCCACCAATGCACTTGTTGAGACCATCTTAGAAATGAGCTCTTTAAAAAATTAATTACACAGAAAAATTAGGCAAAGCTTATAATAATTTTATACAATATTTTCATGCTGGCCATTTTTCATTTTGTAATTATCTCGATACTATTAATTAACGACATCATCGGTACATCCACTGACATCTTCACATGTTCCAATGATTTCGTGAGGGTGTGGGTGTGGG
>CAJNOP010000048.1:833082-843311 GCA_905250075.1 Rotaria sp. Silwood1 | reverse complement strand
TGGGTGTGGGTGTGGGTGGGTGTGGGGTGGGTGGGTGTGGGTGTGGGTGCGGTGGGTGTGGGGTGTGGGTCTGGGTGTGGGTGTGACTTTGATCAAGAGAAGACCCACACCCACACCCACACCCACATCCACCCACCCCACACCCACCCACACCCACACCCACCCACACCCACACCCAGACCCCACACCCACACCCACACCCCATACATACCCACACCCACACCCCACACTCACACTCCACACCCACACCGTCATACCCACACCACACGCACACCAACACCCATACACTGTCAATAGTGTGCTCAGTCCGAGACGTTTTGATTTCAATATAATTACAGTTTGTTGTGCGCCTACATTTCAAAATTTCATCACAATTTAGTTTTCTTTTTCATCAAGGTTAGATGAAGCACGACCATTTACATAATGGGAAGTAATATCACACATATTCAAAAGCAATTTGATAGTAATTAAAATTGTTTTGTTTATTACTCTCATAATTAAAAAAATGTTTTCGATATAGGACACATTTATTTTTCAATATGGGTGATATTGCTTTTCTCATGTAAATAGTTATGCTCTATCGGACCATGACAAGAAAACAAAATCAAACGCTGGTGAAATTTCGTTGTATAAGTCACATAACAATCTGGAAATTTCTTGCACATCAAACAGCTCGGTATGTTTATGCTATTGACAACTCTTATTTTTAGTTTGCTAGTTTGACAGTGAGAGTATTCATTTGAGCTGACTATGATCGATCTCATTAGTTGTTCTATCATTGTTTACTACGACATAACTTTGGAAATAAAGTATGAGTCGATGAAGAAAAAAGTGAAACATATTGTACACGTATGGCGGCTTGCTATCTCTTAGTTTGCAAAAAAATTAGATTTTGGATAAAAAAGGTTGTGATTTGTTTTCTGATTTTTAAGTTTTTCATCTGATAGCCCTGATGAACATATCAGGAGCGATTTGTTCTGCTTCTTTTTCAAATTCTTCACTGTAAAAAACAAGTAAAAAATGAATGTGTGATTCAGACGGAAGAAAAGCAATAGAGCTACTTTCTAATTCAAAAACAAATAAAAAATTCTGAACAAGTAAAATTTCAATTGACAAACCTTCAAATGGAATGATCGATTGCGAATTTGCCTCTCCCTCGGTTACGCCGCTGGCAATAATTCAAATTATCGATTTGTTGTCACTAATCGAGCCATAGATGCATTACTATGTGTGATTGATTCTTTTCCTTCTGTTTGTAAAAAATAAAAAAAATGGGATAGCTTTTCTACCAACGTAGCCAGAGAAATAAACGCATGATAAACAGTCTCTGACTTAACTCCATAAGTAAATATGTAATAGTTTTTGCACTTTTTTGACGTAGGTAATAGTGTAACCACTACACATCTGTAGTCACATTTATAGGATATTAAATTTACATTCTCTAGAGAATAACTAAGTGAAACTACTCTAGCATTAGTTTAGACACAAGAATGTGTAGTGTAACGAACTTTAAAAATCCTTGCTATGATACACTTGACTCAATTTTCAATACATACTTAGATCGAGGCAAGCTTAAGTCAAAGGAATATTAAAAGCACATTTTCTAAAATAGTGTTGATTTTGAACTCTAACTGATTTATTTTGATTATGTTTAGCAGGTTGGAAGAGCAATTATTATTATTGATTTCTTTCAGTTTGTCATAATATTCAGAAATGACTACAACGAGCTCTAGTAATGATGCAACTTCAACATCTCATGGAACTACTAACACATTTGAAGAATTGAAAATGCAATTCACGGCCATCTCAAAACAGTCTATCAATCCTGAAGATACTATAGATAAGCAGAAACAAATGTGGTTGCACTCTCTTGAATTATGGACAAAAATGATACATACAGTAGTGAAAGGAGCTGTACTTAATTCATCACCTTTCAAAACTTTTCAAGAGACACTTCGGACAATTATGTTGAAAGTTAATATCCAAAATCTATTATATATAGACGGTTCCATTGCTCATAAAACATTCTTCTGTTGTCTCAATTTACTGGATATGCCAGCTTTACATCAACATCTTCTCAGTGGTTGTAAAGCAGGCATATCTGATAATGATTTTTTGTGCGATAGTGTTACATGGTTACTTGTCCTCTGTTTCGAAGCACGTGCAAAAAACCCATTTAGTAATAACATATTAGAAAAGTATGAGATGCTTCTTGATGCGCTAAAAAGTAGAGTCGAGAAACGCATGTCAATCGATTCGTCGCAAAACGGACAAGAATTTGTTTGCCATTTTGAAGAAATTCTTGTTTTCTTCTGGAATATATCCGATCAAACAATCATCATTCCTTCAATGCTTCGTATTGGTTTAGCTTCTGGTGCTGTTCGATGGCTGGCTACTTGTGGTAATTTGTCTGTGGACGAGCGTCGACCGCTTATCAGCATAATATACAATATTGTACGACATGATGATGGATGCGATGAGTTAAATAAGCATAACGCTTTTGAGATAGTCAATGCATATCGAGAAAGGTGAGTTCCTTTCCATTTCGTTTCGCTCAATTGCAAACCATAATATATCCTTCTCATCGATTTATTGTGAAACGTACCTAGCTCACCGGTGAGATTTTTCATTGATTTATGTCGCGCAGAAATGCCAAGAACCTTTTTTTGACTGTAGGCACGGAATGGTTAGTCTTATAAAATTCGAATTCTGTAGAATCGCTTGTATAGTTTCGATATTTATTATATTAAGATTACAAAAATATTTGAATTGTTGGTTATTTTATGAATTTCATTATTTCTTTATTTTTTGAAATCGTTCCAAAAATATTTTCTATAGTGTTCAGTAGGAGGTACGACTGCCATATGATTTCCTATTTGCTAAGAGTCAGCAGAAAAGCTGTTTTCGAAACGAGATGAATTTACCTTGCGTGACTGTCCATTTTCTTATCGAATGATCATAAATAAACTGTGAGCGTACTCATTGTGAGATTGTTATGTCCAACAAAATAGAGCCACTGTAATCACAAAAAAAGAAATATAGCAATACTTTTGAATGTTTTTCTAAGAAAATTCAACACTAGCATATTAAAAATACTTCGAAACCATCATGCTATGTGACCCATTCATCCAAAAAGCTATTCACACCATTGTAAATCACGATAAGCATTCTATTTTGTCGCACGATGGGGATATTCATTTTTGTTCACTATTTAATGAAACACTACTTTAAACCAGTGTATCAAAAAAGTAGCGGTGAATTTCAATGAAGAGCTCAATTATTTTCATAGATTCAAGCATTTGCCTTGGTTGCTCAACCATTTCATTATATTCATTCTACTTGTTTATAATCATGTTGTTACTTTTGTTTTGCATGTGCTATTCGTTTTTCCCATTTATGTAATGATCACTAGAGGATGAAATGATACATGGATTTGTTAACATCTATAAGGTGTCATCTTATTTCTGGGATTCTTTTGTCGGCCCTCGAAATCTAAACATTATACTACTTTGGAACGATGTCGCAGCGAATTCTTCACATTAGTCATGCATTTTGGTCTAGTTCGCTTAAATGTAGAATGATTTAGTACACATCATAAAATAAAACTCGATCAGGGTAAAAGAAAATTTTAAACTCTACGACAGGAGTGTTACTTTATCTTTATTGACCTCTATATTAAAGAATAAATATAAATGAAATCTTTATATTTGAAAAATAAAGAAAAGATAAAGATAAAGATAAGATTTTTTTGTATTCGTGAAAAAGCACGAAATCCATAACATAACAGCAGAGTATGGCAACTAGAAGAAGTTTATAGCATGTAGATGTTCGTCCTTTCAAGTAAAGGTCGTTATTAGATACGTGACGTGTCAAAAAAATAGAGAAGTCTTTTATCAATTTCCTGAGTTCTTAGTTGATGAATAGTGAAATAAACCTCTATGAGATCTTGGATAAATTTTTAGAGTGGGTCCTGCATCTAAAATTAATTGGTGGCGATAATCAAAGTTTTCAAATTTAGATTCCATGTTTCTCCTACATTTATGAAAATCGCTTCATAGGAAAGATTGCATGAAGTTCATGCTGTTCGAAGTTAAATTCTTTTTTATAAATTTGAGTAAGCACAAAAATTAGTTAGTTGCGGACACCTATGCTCCTCGATATCCAATCTAATACAAGAATGAGAAAAACATCGAAAAACACTATGTCATGGAAGTTTCCTTGTAGTAATGTTTCAGTGGAACAACCTTGTTTTCTTTAAAGCGTAAAGTAAATTTTTACAAAAATATTCAAAAGGAAAAGGAACAATATGGTTTTCTCCGATAGGAGCACATCGAGTGTTTTTTATTTTTTACTTACAACAGCTCGTCTAAAATATTCATTTGATTGTTTTGTTTTAGTTTTTCCTCGTATTTAAATTTTCAAGAGGAATGTATTAGAGCACACGACATATGCTCGTAATACTTTAGTTGATCTTTGTGATGTTTACATAAACTTCTAAATATCTTTTGACACCAGCAATTTGATTGATGTTTCTATATGAATATTGACTTCTTTTTATATTTAGTATCCGATATACCTTGTGACGGTATTATGCCACTAATAGAAGCTTGTGCTACTGATATATCTTTCGAAATACCAGATTTTACCTGTGTATTGGATACTCTTTTAGTATTAATTCAAGATAAAATTCCTCGACTTGCTACTATCTGACTTTGAAGATTGTATAACAATATGGGAGAGTTAGATGGAGATGTTTGATAACTGACATCGTCATGAGTCATGCATTGTTCAAATAAGATTAGTATAATCGTTAAAGCGTACTCGAATAAGACTTCACAGCATTCATCAAAATTTATATGATATCGTGCATAGAAAAAAAGTATAACTATTTTTCTATAGTTTCTTATTGATACGGACGCTCGTGAATTCACTATTTAAATGTTCAAATGAAGGTTTTCTCTTCTGTTCTATCTTTATTATCACTTCTCTAATATGCACTTACATACAGTAATCAATGACTTTAAATCTATTAACTATCTAGAGACTGCTACACACGAGAATATGACCGTGACTACAATAAAGTTTGATGATTCTAATGAATCGGAGGCTTTGCTAGTGTGCATGAGCTGCGAAAGCAGTATTATCACGGAAAAGATGAGGTCGTTCAACGCATAGGACGTGTCTCAGGCATTTATACTTTGGCATGGCCGGTGGCCTTGGAGCTATCAGCGATTTATCAATTACACTTTATTTAGTAGAGGGAAGCTATGGTGGGAGAATTACTGTATTCGAACAATCAGCGAGTGCTAAGTGTCACAGTATTGATTACTTGTTTCCACTACAAAACCTTCGGATAGCAACAGATTGAGTCATTGCCTATAGCCTACTGATCCCTTGCTGAGTATACCGCCACATTTAAGTGATCGAAATACATGTGCATAATATTTATGCTGAAGGAATCCTTTTGAATGTTCCATACCATGATAATACTAAATAAATTTAATTTGTTTACTTGTAATTATATATAGAAACAAATTATTAACCAATACTATTCGAGCGAAACTACAGCTATACAATAACTTTTATCGCATATACCGGTTGGTTGAGAGGGAATGAGCCAATTTGTATTTTCGGCTTTTTTCCATCCAGTCTCAACCTTTTTTCCTAATTTTTTCACCAAACGGCGCGCCGTGCAATTCTCTACAATAATATATAAAAACATTTGATTTCAAATGCTGGATCGAAATATTGAAGAAAAAATATTGTGAAGTTCTACCACGTCCAATTTTCTTAAGTGTTTTTTTGATCGAAATTTTTAGATTGTTTTCCATAGTTTTGCAAATTAAGAAATCGATAAGACACATTCTTTTTACAATAAAGTTTCCTCTTGTTCGTGGTACAGGGCGAAGTTCCTTTCAACGAAGTCTTATGACTCAGGAGAACAGTTTATTGGTTTCGGGTTCGAAGTGGTCAAAATTTTGCTTATTTTGCTGATTTCATTCGAAACAAAGAACGTACTCTAGTTCTGAAATTCTAATCTAATGCATCAATCATTTGTCTTTAAGACAAAATAAAAGAAGCTCAAAAGATTATTCTTTGGTCTGGGTATGCGCATTTTCTTGAATTTCCCGAGACGACTTGTCCAAATACATGATTTTTGCAAAATTTGGAAAAAGAAAACTTTATTCTGCGCTTTAGGCCATCGTGCGCAAAGTTTTTGAATACGTCTAATAGATAGAGCTTTTCAAGTACTACAAAATGGCTACATTTATTTATGATTATGCTACAAAGTGCCTGCTAAACAACAAACAAAATTGTTTTTTTTGCCAGAAAGTTGGACATGTTAGAGCTTTATTATATTTTTTCTTCAATATTTCGTACTGGCATTTGCAATCAAACATTTTTACATATTATTGTAGAGAATTTCAGGCTCGTCGTTTGCTGAAAAGATTAGAAAAAAAGGTTGAGACTGGATGGAGAAAAGTCGAAGATTCAAATTGGCTCATTTCCTCTGAACCACCCAACATATCTAACCCAGGTCAAACAATCTTCTAAAATCTAACAAAAAAATAATAAAATCTGTCTCATTTTATAATAATCATATAAGAATCTTACGATATCTGATAAAATCTTCCTAAATCCGACGAACTCGTACAAGATCTTACAGTAAGATTCTTGAACCTGGGAAGAAATAGATCGTATCAAATTGAGAAGAAGGATACGAGTCAGAAGTACATGCTCATTATACTCGGATGAACTAGTCTCCCTGGATTGTTACGCACTATCCTAAAAGAAATCTCGATTTTTTTACAAGATAACAATCAAGGGAAGGAAAAGATACGAATTGAATAGGTAATCACTTATAGCTAATATTTTTATACGATGAAGTAAAAAAATCTATAAACTTAAATAGCGAACACATAGATTTGGCTTATCTCTTCGGCGAGAAAAAATTTTTACACTTCCGAAACGAATAACAGACAGTCAGACAAACCCAGATCAAAACTGTATCCACAAAATAAAATGTCCTACATGGTCAAAGTCGCAAATTCATTTTGATCGAGGTCTTATTAAAATAAGGATAGGTCACAAAGAATTCCTAGTATGATTTAATTTTAAGACTGCTTGTAATGCTCGAGTTCAGTTAGGCGATACGGAAAGCTCTTTTCAAGAAAATATTTTATAGAATAAAGTAAACAATTTATAGTTTTCTTTCAACATTCTTATTCTGCACACTCGGATTTTCGATCAACGAGGTGCATTTAATGAATAGACTTCTTCTAGTTACCACACTCTGCTGTTATATCATGGATTTCTTGCTTTTTCACGAATAGAAAAAATCGTATCTTTATCTCTATGTTTTCTTTATTTTTCAAGAAAAATATTTTTTAAATTCTTTAATCTTTATTTATATTTATTAAGTAAAGTAAATATAAAGTAATACCCCTACTCTACGAATAATTACTTATCAATATCGTCACAGAATCAATTAGATATTTGTTTGTATTCTAAAACTGAATGTGAAAGTTAACCGTATTAAACTATTCTGGATGTTGAATTAAGTAGACCATAATAAATAATATCATCTACTATTACATTTTGTTGATAACTTTTATAATCATGATACTATGACGCATACGGGTTGTGCTGCCACTTTATTATGACAAAGCAATGCACGTATGCGCAAAAGTATTATTTACATTTTGCATTGCTATAGAACAATGACTTGAAGCACTTGGGAGTTGTCATGAACTTTTTGTTGCAGAGAGGATGTGAAAAATGATCCCCACTTGTCGTTACTTTCCACCATGGCACTAGCCGAACTTGCTAATCGCGAACAATTGGAAAATAATAAGAAAGTTATGAATGGCATTCTCAATCAACTACTGCATCTGACCATGGATGCTGCCAGAAATGAAAATTTTTGTACAAGTTCTGGCTCATTTCATGTTTCGGAACCATTGGCTGTCTTGGCCAAGCTTTTTGTTGTGGATGAAAGTACAATTGAATATGCTCTAGTACATTCTCATAGAAAATCACCTTTTGGCATGCCATCTGCAATCAAACTGTTTGCTGATCTTCTCATCAGCTTTAGCGACTCTATTACGGGTAAAAATCCACGCAGCCAGTTTACATGCATAGCTATTCTTAACATCCTATGGAGTATCTCATTTCAATCTCAGCATCAAGAGGAATTGAAACAGAACGTGCAATTAATGAATGTTATCAAGCATTTAGCTACTGACGACAGTAGCCATATCATTCATCAGTACAAATCTCGAGCTATGGAGAGTGTCAAGAAAGCCACTGATGGTATATTGTTCAATCTAAACATGCAAATATCTTCGGTTGGTGTCAAATCTGTAGCAGACAAACAAACAACTCTGAATACTTGGGGTATAGAATCATCGACAGCGATAGGGATCCATCATTCTATTCCTACGCAACATCTAGATCCAAAAATAACTCACAGGTAAGCTATGAATGAAATTATAAGAGGTTTGAAATATTTCTTTTCTTTTTTTCGAAAACTATATGTCGCGAGATAAAAAGTCAAGCAAGGGATATTATACTGTGCATTCTATTACAACAATAAATGTAGAAACTAGGATAATATGAAAAGTCCTAACTTTACTATAAGAAAATCGAAATCATGAAACCTGCTAAACCTTTGGTTAATTTTCTCATAGATACACAGCATTCTTTCTTTTATTCAACATTTCAGTAGTATAAGTGCACCAACTGTACCTGATGATGAACAACGAATCATGTTCAGCTATGCACACTCGGATAGTGAATTTTGTTATTATGTTTTGCATGAACTAGAGAATACAAATACGTTCAAAATTTGGATTGACATTCAACAATGTAAGTCCGGAGATCAATGGGAAAAGATTGCCCATGGTATTGAACAAGCGAACGCGATCGTTTGTTTCATATCTGACTATTATTATCAGAGTAAATCTTGCCATCAAGAATTTGCGTATATAGTTGATGGTTTGAAAAAACCTGTTGTGCCAATACTCATAGGGGATTACAAACCGTGGGGTTGGCTAGGTATGTCCAACTTCTTTGCATTCTATTTAATATTAAGTCTTCATTATCTGTTCAGGTATTCGAATGTCTCTTATGACCTATATTCGTTTTCGTAATTTCAAGAAACCAACAACTATCGAAATCACGAATTTAATTGATCGAGTTAAGGCGGAACTATCAACGAACACAAACAAGCATTGTTCGCTCACTTTAACAGCACCAACACACAATGCGCCTTCTAGTATATCAACAAGTCAGAAGGACTTACCACAAAAACTACGCGAGAATAGGTCTATTCTTCCTTCTATCAAGAAATGGACCCTTGTCGATATTGACCAATGGTTTTCACAGGAACACATTTCAAAGCAGATTCAGGATCTTTATAAATTTCGTTCAGGAGTAGAAATGCTTGATTATGCGGAAATTCTCGTAAACGATCGCGTGAACCAACAACGAATATATGCACGTCAGTTTGCAAAAATGTATGAAGGCGACGAGTTGCTTCCACATGAGTTCAATCGTTTTGCAAGGGCTATGATTCAACTACTAAATGAAAACTCAAGTGAACATACACTTAATTAGCAACCAACGACCCCTTCATCCAAAGCATCATAGTCAAAGTCGAGTGTGTGACATTCTCATTAGCCTAAACGTGTGCTATTATAGAATATATCTTTACAATAATCTATAATGATATGACATACATACACTAGCTTTCATTGGTATTTTCTCGCCACAAGCTCAGAATAATTACTTTATCTAACCATTGATTTTATTCATTTTTCTTTTCTTATATGCCTCTTATTTTCCTCTGAGTATTTTTCTGATTCTTCCTCTGATGTTTTCCCCTTCTGATTTTTTGCCTTGTAGTCGTGCATAAATATACATGTATGCCTTCTATGTATTCTGTGCGATTGCTAATACGAATTAAAGAGGATAAAACATTAGAGTATGGGTGTCTCTGCGAGCCTGGGCGTCGATCTAAACGATACTCATACTCATGCGCCACGCTCCATGTTCATGTCCACCCACCCACCACACCCACACCCAACCACACACCCACACCCACCCACACCCACACCCACACCCACACCCATACCCACCCACACCCACATCCCACCCAAAACTACACCCACCCACACCCACACCCATACCCCAAAATTTTTGACCAAGTCAAGTCAAACTTGACTTGA
>CAJNOP010000048.1:818142-833072 GCA_905250075.1 Rotaria sp. Silwood1 | reverse complement strand
CCTACACCCCACGCCCACAACTACTCACCAACACTCACCCACCCTACACCCCACGCCAAGACCCACACTCACGTGCAATCACACCCACACCCAGTATTTTCGGCGCTATGCTTCAATGGAGAGTTCGTGCTTGGTACCTTATTATACTTTATTGCAACAGATATTTTGAAACCAACGGCTAATTTGGCTGCCACATCTCTCCTTCGTAGGCGATCCACTTACTCAAACCTAGTAGGAAACTTTTAGCATAGATATGTTGAATCCATTTTCCAGGTAGTTTTTTATAACCATAATAGGCGCCAGCTAATTGACCGTAAATAGCAGCAGTTGTGTCTGTATCATCACCTAAATTGACAGCAGCGAGAGCACCCTTTTCAAAGGTTTCTTCAGACCAAAATGCCCATAAAGCGGCCTCGAGAGCATTGACAACGTGTCCTTTGCCTCGAATACCAGCATCGTATCCACCTTTTTGCTTATAAGACCCATGAGCGATTTTCATGATCTCTGGAACCAGTGGATAGGAGTTAAACCACGATAAATGGGCTTCGTAAAACTTGTTATCTAGCAACTCTTCCTTTTCGGCACCTTGTACAGCGGCTACGATCAGCGCACCATAATAACGACATGCATCATAGGCCTTTTGATCTCCATGCGTAATCATGCCACTAAATCCTGAGTATTCGACAGCATGAACAGGATGTCTATAGAAGAAAAGTGGTACGGGAGTCAGACGCATAAGGGCTCCATTACCAGCAACACCTGATTCACTACATTTCACTGGGAACTTAGTCAACAGGCCAGCATCAGAAAGATAGTCTAATTGTGCAATCGGAATGTTATGCTTGGCAGCAAACTGTTGCTGACGATATTCAAATTCATTCAGTGAATTACTAGTAGCTGCGCCAATATCGAAACAACTTCCGGTTGAAGACATATAACCATGCTTATACCACCACTTGTAACGAACAAGCTGATCATAGGGAATAAAATCCTGACGGCAAACCAAGGACGCTGCTAGACAAAGGGCCATGGAAGTATCGTCAGTGAACTAAAATAAATCTTTTCGATAAATCTCCATTATTCAGTCATGTAGAAGAGCGAAACTAGCAAGAACTTTCATAAGAAAATAATTTTAATGTCAATTTTGTATATCAATGAAAATTCCTATGATTCAATATCTCAGACAACGACTTACCTGTCCCTTTTTCAGTCCCCAAGTTCCTCCACCCACTAGATCGGTTACTGGATTCTGCAAGAGAAATGCTCGGGGTCGGAACTCTACATGAGCACCAAGAGCATCACCCAAAGCCATTCCAACCATCGATCCTTGAATTCGATTCAGTATGTCATCATTAATATCCTCAGGAGGATCTAGCATATTTGCTTCCAGTTCATGTGGCTGTTTGATCGATTTTGTGCCGCTTTGATGATACTGGAAATCGAGCCAAGATTTTTCTAAACATTCATGATATTTTTCTCAATATTTCACCTAATTGTAAAGCTCGTCAAAAGTGATATTCTTGCGATCCTGTATCTTCATAATTGAACTCCAGAACATACCTGATCGGAATCGGCATGCAGCGTGGTTTTTTTTGCATTTTATAGATAGCTGCAATGAAAAAAAGTCAAACAAAATCATTGTTAGAGTGATTAGAAGTCACTCTATCAGTTCACTTAATTATGTTACAATGCTGTCTATCATTGGAAAATTTATTTAGATTTCACTCTTTTCTGATCCGACGCATCGGTTTGAGTTTCTAAATTCTTACCAACTTCAAACTTTCCAGCCACACAATCTTCTGTGGATGAAAATGAAGATAAGACCAACACATACACCCAGAGGCACATTTTCAATAGAACTTTTTCAGTAAGGATGACATATTATGCTGACAAATTTTAGACGCTTTTATGAAGTTTTCCGCATCTCATTCATCCATTAGACATTTTTATTTGAAACCATGAGCATTATCTGTGTATTCTCTCAAAGCAGTTTGTATCAAGAAAAAGATCTGGTGAATCATATATCAAGTTCAGTGCCTTTTGCTGTCATGCTAAGATTGCAGAATAACACGTACTGATTCAAAAACAATAGACTGAATCAAACTAGGACATATCAACGGATATATGCAGTTCTGATAGATAGTGTCAATATAGAACGAGAAAAAGATGCATAGAAATCCACTTGCACTACGATATGAAGAGACACCTCTTTTCAAACAACTGTGACACAAGTACGAATATGAACTATTAACAAAACTCACGCAAAGATTCGTGTTTCTTCGTTGAAAGATGTAAAGCCTATCTCAGATTTTTGCCTCAAGTATGCTAAAGACCCATGTTATGCAATGTAGGTAAAGGCGAGAACTTGAAAATTCATCCCATATCTTTTATCTTGAATATTCGCCATTGCTGAACAATCTTTGGTGAAAAATCAATGTTCTCTAGCAGGCTATTTTCCCTCTACTCTACATAATAGTAGAAGGCACGCAACAAAGAGCACGTCTTCCAAAGCGTACCTTCACTTGTCTTGCTGTTCTGTTCTGTGGGCATCTATAGATAGACATAAAGGATTCGATCAATACAGATATTCGAGAGTGCATGCATTCATTCACTTACCTTGGTTGCTACTGAAGAATGTTGTTTGTTGTGAGCTTCGTTCGGCGTAGCTGCTACTATTGACTTTTCCACTGTAGAAGTCTGGGCCACTTCATCATTCCTTCTTAAGCGAGGGTTCACAAAAGATGGATCATTTCCTTTAATACCATCGTTCGCCTTTGATTTCGATGATTCTGGTTTATATTTGGCTGCATTGTCAGAAGCACTTGGTGAATCTTTGATGTCAACATCTAAGAAATCATCATGATATGCAAATAGAACTGAAAACATATAGTTATTCAGTAGGACATGTGTACGTTGGTAAGGCTAAGAACATCTCTAGGTCAAATAAACTGTGTATATCCGTGTAGATCGCTTTCTCTTCCGAATACCGGCGGTGTGAATGTGGGTATGCATAGATGTTGGTGTCTGTGTTAATCGTTTGTTCATCCATTCAAACTTACTTCTACACCCACACTTTCACCCACAATCACACTCCACACTTACACCCTCACACTCTTAGACTAAGTAAGCAATAGAGAGAACTTGAAACTTCATCCCACATCTTCAGTCTTGAATGTTTGCCATTGCTAAACAATCTTTGATGGGAATCAGCGGTCTTCAGCAGCCAATTTCCTCTCTACTCTACATAATAGTGGAAAGCGTGCAACAAAGAGCACGTCTTCCAAAGCGTACCTTCATTTGTCTTGCTGTTCTGTTCTGTGGGCATCTATAGATAGACATAAAGGATTCGATCAATACAGATATTCGAGAATGCATGCATTCATTCATTTACCTTGGTTGCTACTGAAGAATGTTGTTTGTTGTGAGTTTCGTTCGGCGTAGCTGCTACTATAGGCTTTTCCACTGTAGAAGTCTCGCCCTCTTCATCATTCTTCGTTAATCGAGGACTCACAACAGATGGATCGCTTTCTTCAATGCCGTCCTTCGTCTTTGATTTCGATGATTCTGGTTTATTTTTGGCTGCATTATCAGAAGCACTTGGTGAGTCTTCGATGTCAACATCTAAGAAATCATCATGATATGCAAATAAAACTGAAAACAAATAATTATTCGGCAGAACTTTCTTATTGAGATGTTTATTTTCAGGCTGGGGATGAGATACATTTTTTCGATATCCTATCTTACTGTTTCTACAAGGTAGACAAATTTTTTTTGTATTGCCAAGAGTCAAAACTGTCGAGTTGATGAATCCTTGTATATGTAGAAGTGAGTGAGCGCGAGTACATGGCTGGGGTTAAATTAACTGAGTATGGCAGTATGGATCTCTTCTTTTCTCAACAGTCGGTCTCGCCACTTACAAGGCTGTATCTTTGAGCTAGAATATTCTTTTTGTCGCAAAAGTTTATCGATATTCAGAATGATTAAAAAAACACAGCCCACTTTGCCTTCATCTTGTTTCAGAAAATTGTTTTAGGAAATTGCAAAATAAACGTAAATTGTCGAGAGTATCATGTACTACACGCCTATAAATTACGTGCATCACATTGATTGTGATACTTTTACTATGCATATAATTCGGTACTGAAAAAGAATAGAATCTTGATTGTTTTAAAAGCTGCACTGTGAAATTCTCTACAAAGTTTCCAGAAAGATATTCACTGGAGTCGCTCTAGTGGTCCTTTCGCACACTAAAAGAAAACATGCACCTGATTCTGCTATTTTCCACTGTACTAACGAGGGAACATTCTCAAGTGATTCGCATCGCTTGGATTCATCTTTTGCTGGCGTATGGAACTCATCATACAGATCAAATACGTGAAAGAGTCTGTGTCATTGTTATACGGTTTCAAAGTTATTAGTGAAACAACTGCTATGATAGATGGTGCCACCTTCGATGCACCATTTTTTCTTCCTTTTGTATCTTAACTAGAAGATAGTCGTTTCCGTAGAGACTTATAGTAAAAACTTGTCTCACTTTGCTCGAACGAAAAACGTTTTAAGAAATACGTTTCAGTTATATTACGGGAAATAGAAACTATTACTGAATAGACGGTAGCACCATCTATCACAATAGATATTTCGCTCATAACTTTGAAACTGTATAGCAATGGCACGACCCCTTTTAGGTTCTTGACCTATATAATGAGCCTCGCACACCAGCAAAAGATGAATCCAAACGTTGCGAATTACTTGGGAATGTTCTCTCAGGAGACTCATGAACATAATTGGCAGTATTTAGCAAAATTCTTCGTTTATTCAAAACATGAACTTTTGTTACCTAATTATATGCTTTTCAGAACGCGAACATCACCTCAGCTATGGGTGCGATCGAAAGTATACACAGGTAATTAGTGTGTATCGGTGGATGAAAATATTGGATGTAGCTGTGGCTGTCGAGTGGGTGTGGGTGCATTTGAGTGAATGGGTGTGAGAGTGCGTGTCTGTGTTGATCCTTTGTTCATCCGTTCAAAGTCACACCCACATTTGTTATTTACAAACTTTTCAAATAAACCGTGACGTGCTACTCGTATTCTTTGAATTCTTAGTAATTAAAAGATTCCTAATCTGGTCCCCGATATTCTATTTAAACTGAACAATGTTTTTCTGTAGTCGTAAAAAATAGATACAAAATTGACTACTTACCTTGTACTTGACTGGACAAATATATATTCTTATCTAGTAAAGAATGACTAAAAAACGGGATCTGTTTCGAATTTGATTCATCAGTCACTGCCTTTGTAACATTATTTAATATCTTGCGGATGTCTTCATTAGGCGTTACAATATGTTGCAGAAGGTGCTTTGTAAATAAGCTATTCCGTTCATCTTCTCTCTCCATAGCTATAGTCCCAGGAACACAAGCAAATGCAACCACTGCTCCGGTTTTAGGTCTCATCGCATATAGACCAAGTGGTTTAGAATATGAGTCATTGATTCCATGTGTGTTTTTATCTATACGACCGTTGGGTGCGTGGTATTTTCTACAGCACTCCAAAATAAATATTGACATAGATGGTTGCCGATCGCTGATTTGGTCAACAATCGATTGTATTTCAACCGCATTTTTGTTTAAGTTTTTATCTGATCCATTGAAATTTTTCGGTAACAGATAATTTTGGTCCTAGAAGTACCAAAAAGGACGTCCGCGTTCAAAATTTGAGAATTAGCTAGACATAAAAGTGCTATCATAGTACGTACCTTCCATCCAGTACCATGTCCAGAGAAATAAAACAAGACCACATCTCCTGCTTGTATTTGTTGTGTAAAATTCCAACAAACACTCATCATATCCTGATATGCTAGATTCCTCGTTTTAGTTACTGAAAAACCAATAGATTCCAGTGCAGATGAAACATCTATCACATCATTCTTGGGATTCTTTAATTTTCGAACATTTTCATAGTCATCTATTCCAATAACAAGTGCCAACTTGTGCTGTGATCCGCATGAAGCATCAGCTGATGTTGTAGTCGCCATTAGAAATGAGTTCCTATCTAAAAAAATACGTCAGGCGGATTTCGAGCTATAGATCTTTCGTACTGATCAAAAGTATCTAAGACATTGGATTTCGGTTTCTTCATGCTCATCTGAGCTTAAACTTGGTAGAGACCCCTTTCCACATTGTGGGTTCTGAGGCATTTGGTTTCTTATTGTTTGCTGACGGAAATTCTTTTAGAAACGGATCAAGAAAACTCAGCATCGTAAAATTAATTGCAAAGTATTCTGCTTTCTAGAGAAGTTTTTCTGGTAACTTTTGTAAAAAAGAATTCGGGACCTATGTACAGGTATGGGTGTGGATGTTGATATGTGGTGGTGTGGATGTGAGTGTGCATTTCCTCGTGAACGGCATGCACATTCGACACTCATATCCGCTACAATGAAATATTACGAAACAATAAATGACAACATTATATCTTTCTAAGTTTTTAATTCATAAATTAATTGTTTTTTTACTAAAATTAATATAAGTTTTGTTGTTAAGCTGAATAGATCTAAATTTACAGATCTTTGAAAATCATTTCTATCCCATTCAACTCAAGTCATGAGTTAGGAAATTTTTCTCTCAATTTATCTCCATTCAATTCGAATGGTGAATTGGATTGCTCAGTTTGCATTGAGCGTGTAGTATCATGTAAATAAGCATATATGAGAAAGAAAGTCATTCTACCATCAAGAAACTCATCTCACTACTGCTCGTTTCGAGATAGCAACATTTATGAAGATTAATTTTTTTTAGACTTTGAACAATTTTCAATCTTTTGTTTGAATTTTTTGAATATCTGAAGTTGTACAGTTATATAATATTTATCTGAAATACCTCATTATCATCTAAAACTGTCTGCAGTGAATTGACATCATTATTCAGAATATGTTATTGGAAAACATGTTCAAATATATTTATCAAGTTTTTGTTAGGATAAGAATAATATTAGTCGAACACTTAATGTGCATCATATTTATCGTTGTGTTCTTAAATATATTTAGAGGCGATTTTTTTACATGATTAGGATAAAAATAACGAAAGAAGCTGAATGAATAAATTTGGTGAAGTTACGTAAATATTTTTACTAATAATGTAGCCTCTTTACAAGGATTTTAGCTGAGCACGATGAATTTTGAACAATAACTTACATGTTACTCGTTAACTTGTATATGAATACAACAACGAGAACGAAGTGCTGCTATTGCCTTATGGGGAAAAAACAAACATCTACTTTGAAAGAACACAAAATGCCAGAAATTCTATCGTCAAAATGCAACAAAAAGGCAGAAAGCATTTTTCTGATCGCAAATTCTTTTGATATTTTATGTAACGTCACCTTCAGAAAATGCTAAATTAGGATAAATAATATTGTTGGACGTATTCTCTTTCAAGTGTATATTGTTCCTCTGATTCCATTGATTTTAATGATCTTCTTTTGATACTCGTTGAATCGGTATATTTTCTATTAGTCGATTTCTTTTCTCGTTCTTTTAAGTCATCAAAGCAATTAAATTTCAAGAAATAGAATAAAAGGGTTGTGCTCCATATTGAAGTTTTTTTCAATGATTAGCTACCGACCTAACGTTTTACATTGTGCTACTGTACTTTATCGTGATGCGACACAATAAAATCCGGGTTTCTTCTACCTTTTAATCACCTATAGCGCAGAGCAAGCCTCGAAACAGACCCATTTTTGATGGCCCGATCCGGCTCGACTTAAAATGACACTATTAAAAGTATATTTCTTTTTACAAAAAAGAATTTCTACAAGATGGAACTCCACGATCACTGTAGTGATTTGTTAGAGCATTACACAGAGTATATTATTATAGTGATCACAAGTTGAGTGTAAAGTGGACAATTGTAATGCTTGAAGAAGGCTTGTTAGCACAACTTCTTTGAGACTGAGATGTGGAACTTACATGTCTTCTTTAGCCTCGTAATACTAATACAAAATACTTAAATTGAAAAGTCTCTGTCAAACTATATTTGGTTTCAAAGATAATCGACTGCCAGAGAAGTGATCTGTCGTATTTCTGGATTTCGAACAAATACCTTCTCTATTTTTTACTGATGTTTTATTTTTTGTTGTCCTCGGTAGTATTCACTCGTGTTTTTTTTCGTATTCCGTGTTTTTAATTTAGCATTATTATTACTCTAACCATCGATTTAACTGGCAAATAAATCTGTTGTATACATCAATTGTATCTACAGCAGATCTCAAGCTAAGGCCTGTAATGGAGAAGGGAGCAGTAAAACTTCGGCTTAAATCTCACACTCACTATTTTCCTCGAAAATATATGAGTTTCACAAAACAGCATGAAAGATAAGTCGAATTACTTTCTGAACCGAAAAGCCAAAATACGTTCGGGCTACTTCAGTTTTTTGAAAACTGTCATTTATAAACTTAAACTTTCATAAGTAAAATGCCCACTGATGAATTTTGAACAGTCAGATCGTTTACTATTTTTTGTTATATTGTTGATCTTACTATACAGTTAACACATCCGTTTTAATACGACTCGTGCTACATAGTACAGTTGATAATGCACTTGACATTGAGCCTGGATGATCAGTGTCATTGAACTAAATGAATGCTCTGCTTTTATTCATTGCCTAAATGAAACTTCCGAAATGTTCGCATGTTAAAGATTCCTGATTCTTATCAGTTTTGAGGTACAAAAACCTTGGAAAAAACTTCGATAAATCAGAATAAAATCAATTGTTTTAGACACAACTTGATTAAGACCATGCTATTTAGTTCTGATTGAAACCTGATTTTTCAATTTCAAAGATAGGCTTCAACTGATTTTAGTCCTTTTTGATCAATTCATACAGTTGAATTGGCGGAAACCTTTTTCAAAATTGATTAAGAAAGATGAAAATCACATGAAATCTATTTTCACAGTTGAAAAAAACTGAGGGTGGGTGCAGGTGTTGCTGTTGGTGTAGGAGAAAGGAAACGCTCACCCATACCCTATGAAATAGTGTATAAAAATGGGTTATCTGTAAAAACAGCTTGTTGTACCATACACAACTCATGATAGAAATTATAATCGTAAAAGTGAACATATAGAAAAAAATCTTTATTGAAGCCTTTACGGGAAGATGAAGTGGGCATTATTTCTTTGAGCAAAAAAAGGACTAATGACATATATGAAAAAGCGCAGAGCCTTTTGTTGTAAGAGAATGAACAAAGTACGAAACATTGCAGAACACAGAATGAACAATAAATCACACGAAAGCATAGTAAGATATATTATCAAATAAAATAAAGCTTCACAATTGAATGAATTTCTACTCATATTACTATGATGTTAATAAACTTGTCAGCGTGGCCTCTTGAAGAGCTAAAGTGTGGAACTCATCAACTTCGACTTTTATAAATAAATCTAGATTATAATACTTTTTACTGTAAAAAATACTATGTATTGTCAGATACATCATCAATGCATAACGTCTTTTCTTCTAATAGTAATATATCTACGATGCATGCCACTGACTCTCGATATTGAAGAAAAAAGACGAAATGCGAAGAATCTTAGTAATCTTATGGATTATACAAATTATTCAAATTCTATGAAGTCCAAAAGTTCCTTGAAATAGACGTAACCATGAAACTCAAGAACATGTTGAGAGGCAAAGACTTGTAAACATTCACAGAAGTGGACGTACTTGTGCAACTCAACGAACTGTACATATAGCATAATCATGAAGAATGTAAGCCTGTTCGAGCACTCAAATAATCAATGAAACTACAGGGTGGTTCGAAACTTTTACGCCCTTTTGGTTCGATCTTAAGGTCAAATGATTTCACTAAGTATTTTATATCAAATTGGAGCCCGTAAAAAAACTGCGTTTATTGGTGCTAAATGGTAAAGGTTATGAAGATCTTTTAATGTCGAACTTGCGAGATTTTCAGAAATGTGATACCTATTTTGGTGTAGAAAAGTAAGGTACCAGTAATTCAAAGATGAAATAAAACATTTTTCTTAGATATTTTTACATGATTCGATAGAGCTTGACGAGCTCTACAAAACTAGATATTTCAAAAACACTTTGAGCCATCTTTTTTGTGATAAAAATTCAAAAAACTACACGGAAAATCCCAAAAAGTGTAAAAAAAATTCAATTTTTTTTCATATGAAAAAAACATCGGATTTTATCAATAGCATTAGTTTTTTTTTCATTAGTTATGTTAGCTCAGGCATTGTGAAATATTGTTCATTCGATGTCGCGTGAAAAACTGCATCGAATGAGCACATTTCGAAACGTCTAAGACAGCAAAAATCGTGAATAAAACTTAATTTTATTGGAAAATTGAGTATTTTTCTTCCATATGAAAAAAGTGAAGTTTTCAAATATTTTTTGTGATTTTCCAAGCAGTTTTTTGAATTTTTTATCTGAAAAAGATGGCTCAAAGTATTTTTCAAATATACAGTTTTGAACAGCTCGTCGAGCTCTATCGAATCATGTAAAAATATCTAAGAAAAATGTTTTATTTCATCTTTGAATTACTGGTACCTTACTTTTCTACACCAAAATAGGTATCACATTTCTGAAAATCTCGCAAGTTCGACATTAAAAGATCTTCATAACCTTTACCATTTAGCACCAATAAACGCAGTTTTTTTACGGGCTCCAATTTGATATAAAATACTTAGTTAAATCATTTGACCTTCAGATCGAACCAGAAGGGCGTAAAAGTTCTGAATCACCCTGTAGAAGTTTTCAATATCTCCTTTAAAGTTCGTACAGATCTGAGTTGCCCATCACTTACATCTCGATAAATGACAAATATATACAGAGCAGTAGCCGGCTGATTCCAACTAACAAAAAAAAACCAAATACACTTCCACATACAACGTTTAAATGTAGTTTATTTTGATCATAACATCTTGGAAATGACCTACTCCATTGGTCTAGGTATGTTAATTTTTAATATATTAGATTCTTCTGTTCTACCATTTTTCGTTGCCTAATTCAAAACGTAAGTATAAGTAAGAATGCTTGTTCCATGTACATGACTTTAATTAGAGTTGACCATCGGATGATGTTAATGTTCAAACATCACCAATCAGTCAGAACCAGTAGTTTTTTTTTTTTTACATCAAACAACTCTTATATTTACAATTGTTGTTTGATGGCAAAAAGACCACATCTACGATATTTGTTTTGCTTTAGGCTTTTACTTGATGTTTGATTAGATAATAAGTTTCTTATAATTCTAACTGCTTTGAGGAGACGTTTTGAAAAACTACTTCGTCAATAATGTGGAAAATCAAAACCTCGAGCTGTATTCCTAACTCGAGATAATGTGAGAGCACAACATTTTTTTGAAACACTGATTGTTGCATTCTTTTTTACTTAAAACATATTCACATGTTTTCATTGAGACGTCGTAGCAGAAATACAAAGGAAGCAAAATACTAATTTTAATAATCGCCGTACGTTCTGCGTCTTCGAATGAATTGTGATATTTATTCCAAAAAATCTGAGTAACTCTGCATGCGAGAACTATCGACAAGCGAGAAAAATTTTTCGAAAAATGATCATATGGTCTGAGCGTTCCTCAAATATGCTCAATGCATTTGAGGAGTAGGACTGGCTTTATTAAAAATAATTCAGGTTATAAATAATCATGTTCACTGTGACTGCAATAATCAACAATATCCTACCTCTATTTACTTGAGGATTGATTGCCATGGTCGGTATCTAAAAGTAGGATACATTTGATGAATATTCATATTCTTGAATGCTTATTGTCTGACCTGTGAAGTGATAGAGCTGGCTCCAGTGTTAGCGATACTGGCGGCAGCTGCTGCAGCTGCGTCATTCTATGAACAAAGCAAAATAGTTGTGAAAGAATGACCGAGCTCTAGTGAATTGCTTGAATTACTCGAACTCTACTGGAGCTTATTCTTCTTCTTGTTGTTTCTGCTGCGGCTGCTGCCGTCTCGGTCGAAGTATCTTCAATAAAAAACACAATATGCTTTTAATAATAGCCTTGCTATGTCATTTTCGATATACTTTGCCATCATTTCCACTTTTTAATGGTTTCTGGTGATTTTCATCAATGGAAACCCGTTTTTATCAGTTCACTATGCAGTGCTTTAATTTTAATTTTATTACGAGAGATTTTTTATGATTTCGAGTGATTTTTCATTCTTTTGTAGTGTTTTGTCATGGTTTATGATGGCTTTAAGGATTTTCTATAATTTTACACCATTTCCATTTTATACTCATATTTGCAAGGAACTATCATAATTTGTGGCAACTTCTCATGATTTGCAGAATAGAATGTAGTTTGTTTCCCCTTGATCTGCTATTTTAAACTTGTTATTGAAATTCTATTTCATCGGTTCCACATACCAGAGAAATACATGCTTCCTTTCTAATGATTCAGAGTTTTCTGATATCGTCTTGCGTCTTTTTTCATATTGGTTTAGCTTATTCATTGAAGCTAATGATTTCGGTTTAAAAAGAATGTTTTTCTCGAAGTACGATCTTCTCGATTAATGTTTTTAGAAACATGTTTTTTATATTCTATATGACGTCCATTTGGTCTCGAGTTAATTTTTATTAGAGATGAGGACTTGAGTGAAATGTTTCTCGAATTCGTATTGATTAAAAAAAGAAGCTGTCAATTCAGTCGCATTATCAGTTCTAATACAGTTTTAGCTGTGGTAAGATCAAAGATCCATCCCCTCTTTTGTATGAAAATTTGTATACATCCGCCAGGATTCTTTTATCGCTAATTTTTGTAAATAGTATAGAATATAATAGGTGTGCCAAAGTATCCAATCTGTAAGCTTTCTTAGACTTACACATTGACGTAAGAAATGAGTGCGAGTGAAGAATTCCTTTCTAACTTATTAACTATTCGAACTGGCGATTGATTAACATTAAGAATAATCAATTACTGTGCCGCTGAACAGGTTTCCATATCGCCCACACTCATGACCGAACAGAGAAATAGTTCTTACATCATTAAAAATGAGGTATCACTAACAAATACAGTATTCTATCAATTTATTCACTTCAAATTTAGTCAATAATTAGTTATCATGGAATGTCGGATAACCTTTATTGAAGAAAATAGCGATCATCAAACATGAAACTAAATTAAGTACACAAGTTATCGTTCTAATTAACATTCAACTAAGACTAAACATATTATCTACTTTTCATTTCTCATATATTCTTATCTTTGTGTCGTAAAGAAATTATTTCAGTTGAAAATAGTATCCGATTCAGTTCAGCAGCGATACAACTGTATTATTCACAAATTAGAGTCGTACTTTAATCAGGTTAATTGAAAAGATGTTAATGGAAGTAGCAAGTAGTATGAAACTTGAAATTAATTCAACGTTCTATTTTCAATTGTCTATATTTTTGTACCACTCATATCGAGACAAATGTGAGTGTGGTTGAAAGTCGAATTGAATTTAACTTTCAAGTTTGTAAATATGATATGTGCTTATCATCTTCTTCACACACGTCAAGGCTTAAAGCGGTGAAACTTGAAAAGTTAAAATTCAAGTATTAAAACATATAAACAGTCAATTCAACTACACAAGTGTTTCACGAAAGTACCTTCATAGAGCATTCACCTTGCTGAGGGAGCTACAAACTAGACTGGTACATGTAGGTTTAGGAGTTCAGGTGTGATGCTTGTGTCCCATACACTTACACCCACACTCCCACACACAGACTGTATGTCATTGTCAGTGACAAGATTCCAAGGTGCCTAACGCGTCTCTCATGGAATGTCAGGATGTCTATTACAGCCTAGGAGAGGCGGTGTGATATAACTCATTGTTGTTGCTATATCCTTTAACAATACTCTCATTAGTTGGTGAATAATCATTTTCGAAAGGTGATTTAATTAGCGAATAATTGGCAATTTATTCTGTAATTTTTGTTTGTAAATTAAATATTAATTAAAGAGGCATTCAATAAGTATCCAATGTTATTCAAATAATAACTAAATTCTATTTAAAATATTTTCTGTGGTCTATGGGGATAGGGTGGTTGGACAGTAATGGAAGGCCGTTCATATTTCCACCCTATTTACTTCAACACTCTTTTCCAATCGTGTTTCCCAAAACTTTTCGCTCGTTTTCTTCAATCTTAATTTACACTCATTCGTTCCACTAGTTTCAATATCTGAGTTAGAAGCTAATAAGCTTGAGCGAAAAATTTTTGTATGGAAATAATCAGATAATAGTAGGAATCTTTTTCACATGCATACACTTCACATGTGTGAGATGAATCATCGTTCAGAAATGTACATTGTGGACACTTACATTGGAATAATTTAGATGTTAAATCACGTTTATCATCGTAGTCCATATATGATAATCGAGTACCTGTTGTTGATGAAGTAGATCCTGGAAAAGAACAAGTAATAAATGTAGCTGTTAGCGGAAGCACTGTGAGATTATAATGTGAAACACGATGCAGCTGGTGCCACTAATCACAGAAAGGTTGTTTTCCACCTATATATTGTGGGCAGCGTAGGTTCTAGGTGTAGATATGAATATTGGTCCGCTCACACATCGACACCGTTATTTTCAGAAAAGTCACTACAATTATTTGATAACGAAAGTATTTGTCCAATGTAGATTTTTCATTTCGAAGAATGAGATACAACATATAGAGGAGTGTATAGGCGCATGTGAATGTGGGCGTGCGTGTTTGTGCATGTGTGGATGTGGTTCTTCTTTTCGCCGATACTAAGGTACTCACAGTAGAACATCTACACCCCACCCCACCCTCACCAACACCCATAACTACTAAACTTGCACTCACATCATCAAGGTCCTTGGTGTATAAGTGGTACTAGATCAATTCGTCGCATGTCTATTCGTCGCAACCAATTAGT
>CAJNOP010000048.1:796179-818042 GCA_905250075.1 Rotaria sp. Silwood1 | reverse complement strand
AAGAAAATATTATATTTAGACTAATATTTTATTATATGTAAAAAACTTCACACAGAATAGAAAGTTTGGTTACAAGTGAATAGTAAAAGAAAAAGGAGTCATGAAAGATAGAAAAAGAAAATAATGAAAACACCTAATATTGTGGTAGATAAGAATATATATGTTGAAGTTCATATTCATAGGTTTGGTTATATAAATTTCTTAACGTTGACGAACTGAACTAGCACGGATAGCTACACTTGATTCATGCTAAACAAAAAGAAAATATAATAAGCTATTTTACTCTTTTGTATAAAGGTATTCACTTACAACTTCAGATGTACGACTAACACTAACAGATGATCGACTCTTAGCACGTATTTTTCCAAGTTGATTTTCAGCTAAATCAGCACGTTCAGCTGATTCTTCTGCAAAAAAAAACAAAATCAAATTGAATTTTCAAATTCATATTTTCTTATTAATTAACTCACCAAGTTCTGTTTGAACTTTACGAAATTTAGCTAAATTCATTGCAGCAATTTCCTCTAGAAAATAAAAAGTATTTTTAATTTTAAATAATATAATTATAAAAAAACGAATTCTATTTACCAGCTTCTTCAACTTGACGTTTATAAACTTTAACTTTTGATTGTAATTTTTCAGTAAGATCTTGTAAACGTAATTGATTCTTACGATCTTCTTCAACTTGAAATACAAGTTCTTTCAAACGACGATCATTTTTACGTAATTCTTTAAGTGTTTCTTGATGACGATTTTGTTCTAATTCAATTTCAGTTTCTAATTCATGAATCTAAATAGAACAGAAAAGACAATATTCTTTTGTTTTCTTAAAGATAATCACAAAAATTTATCTATCATACACGTTGTTCAAGTTTAGCAATAACACGTTTTCCACCTTTAAGTGAATTAGCTTCAGATTCTTCAAGACGTATTTGAAGATCTTTAATTTGTTGTTCAAGACCTTTACGTAATCGTTCAATATGTAAAGCATGTTCTTGTCCTTGACGTAATTCATCAGCAAGACGTGAAGCATCAGCCATAGCTTTCTTGGCACGTTCTTCACTAGCTTTAAGTTCATTAACAGCTTCATCTAAATCAGCTTGCATAGCAGCAATTGTTGATTCAAGTTGTCGTCGTTGTGATGTACTATTAGCATTTTGTGTACTTATATCACTAATACGATCAGCTGCATCATGTAATTCATTTTCAGCTGCTTTACGTGCACGTTCAGCTTGTTCTAAAGCTGTACGTAATTCTTCAAGTTCACTTATTATAACATTAACACGACGTTCAGCGACAGCAGCTATTTCACGAGCTTCATCACGTTGTCGTTGTTCTTCTTCAACTTGTATTTGTAATTCAGTTATTGTTATTTGAAGTCGTTTTAATGTTTTTTGTAAATCAGCATTTGTACGATTAGCATGATCAAGTGCAATTTCAAGTTCATTAATATCTGTTTCAAGTTTCTTTTTCTAAAATTACAAAAATTATTTGTTAGATTTTGTTTATTTTTTTGTTCATGTACCTGTTTAAGTGCTTCAGCTTTTGATCGTACTTCACCTTCTAAACTAGCTTGCATTGATTCAAGTGCACGTTGATGATTACGTCTTGTATTTTCAAATTCTTCTTCTTTTTCATGAAGACGTCGATCAATTTCTTGTCGAACAGTACTTAATTCTAATTGAACACGAAGTACTTTAGCTTCTTCTTGTTGAAGTGATGATTCAGCATCTTCTAATGCAGCTTGTAATTCTTCTTTTTCTAATTCAGCACGTTTACGAGCCTTTTCTAATTCATGAACTGATTTACCACCATCACTTAATTGACCAATAAGATCCTAAAACAAATAATAATACTAATAATAATTTTATATTGAAAATTATAAAATAACAAACTTTAATTTCTTCAGCCAAATTTCTATTCTCCTTACGAAGTGCGTCAATTTGTTCGTGTGATTCTTCATATTGTGTTTTAAGTTTAAATAATTCAGTTGAAAAGTGTCGTGATTCTTTTTGTGATGTTTCAAGTTCAATTGTAATATCTTCACATTTTTGTTTCCATTCACTAATTAATTTATCAAATTGTTTCTGTTTCTTATCCATAGATGATGCATCTTTTAAAAAAAAACAAATGTTTTTAATTAAAATCAACAATTTTTAAAACTAAAACTTACTTGAATTAGCACGTTCAACATCAACCATAAGATCTTCAACTTCACCTTGAAGACGTGCTTTAACTTTTTCTAAAGCATTACATTTATTTAAAGCAGCTTCAACTTGTTCTTCAGCTTCAGTTAATTTAGAAGCTAATTTTCGTTTAGCTTCTTCAAGTTCTTCACTACGAGCAACTCCTATATGATTATAATATATATTTTTCTTAGTAAAGAATTCTTGATAAATTCATAAGACTAACCTTCAGATTCAAAACGAGCTCTCCATTGTTGTACTTCAGCTGTAAGTCGAGTAACTTGTTTTTGAAGTTCACTCTTAGATTCTTGTTCTTCATCAAGTTGTTCACGTGTTTGTTCAAGATCAGCTGTTAAATTACGTATTTGTGAATCTAAATATAATTTTATTGATTATTTATATAAAATTTCTATGTTCTAATCTTCCTATATTTGTTTTCTTTTCAATATAAACATGACGATAATATCTACTTACTAACTGAACCTTTGCCACGTAATTCATCGTCAAGTGCTCGTTTAGCTTCATCAAGTTGTTGTTGTAATAGTGTTTTAGATTTAGTTAATGTTCCAATTTGAGATTCAAGATCTTCAACTTGTCTTGTTAATGTGGAACTTTCACTAGTTACTTTTGTTTTAAAATGAGTAAACTCAGTTATTTGTCTAACATGTTCTTCAAGTTTTATTTGAACATCACTAAATTGTTGTTCAAGTTGTTTTGCAAGTTTTTCTGCAGCTGATCTGCCTTTTTGTACATGTTCAATTTGATTACGTAAATCATCTAATTCTGATTTAGTTGTTTGTTTTTCTTTTTCTAATTTATTTTTTAATTTTTGTAATTGATCAATTTGTTCACCCATTTCTTCGAAAGAGAGGAAACAAAAGATTTTTAATTTAATAACGAAAAAAAAAAAAAGAATTCCGTTTTTACCAGTAACAGCATCTTGATGTTTCTTTCTTAATTGTGCAACTGTAGCTTCATGTTGAAGTGTTGCTTCTTCTAAATCACGACGAAGTTTTTGTAATTCTGATTCACGTTTTTTATTCATTTCAACTTGTGATGTTGTTGCACCACCAGCTTCTTGTAATCGATCACCCATTTCATCAATTTCACGTGCTAAATCAGATCGTTGTTTTTCAGCTTTATTTCTAGCTTGTCGTTCACTTTCAACTTCTTCTTCTAATTCTTCAATACGATGTTGTAAATCTTTTATTTTCTTGCCAAGACTTGTTGCTTGTCCTTGTTCATCTTCAAGACGTCCACCCATTTGTTGAATTTCTTGATCTTTACGTTTAAGTGCTTCTTGTAATTCACGTTTTGATTTATCTAATTCTTCTAAATTACTTTGTAATGCTTTTAAATCTGTTTCAAGTTTACGTTTTGATTTATCTAAATCAGCACGTGCTTTCTTTTCACGTTCTAAACTATCTTCTAATTCATCAAGTGTTTGTTCAAGTTTAGCTTTTAATTTATTTAAATGATTAACTTTATCTTCTTCAGCTTGTAATTGTTCAGTTGTTTTAGCATTTTGTTCTTCAAGACGTTTACGTTCACGTGTTAATTTAGCTATATTTTCATCTTGATGTGCAATTTCATCTTGTAATGTATGAATTTGTGTATCACGTGATTTAACTTCATTTTCAGATTTATTTAAATGTAAACGCATATCATCAACATCTTTTTTTAATGTATCAATTTCTTGTTCAAGTTTCTTTTTCTTATTATTTAATTGTTGTGCACTTTCTTCTTCTTGACTAAAACGATCTTCTAATTCTTTGATTGTTTGTTCAAGATCAGCTTTTTCCGTTGCTATAAAAGAAAAAAAAGAAAAAGAAATAATATTTAAAAAAAAAAATTTATTAGAAATAATCAAATAAAAACCTAAGCGTGTAAAACGTTCTTGAGATTCTTCTGAACCAACTCGTTCAAATTCCAATTGTGTAAGTAAATCATTTTTTTCTTAAAAAAAAAAGAATAAATAATAAATTTTATTATTTTGTATTCATATAATTACCTCGAATTAATTTTGAATTTTGATCTTCAACTTCTTTTCGTAATTTTTCTTCTTTTTCTAAATTTTCTTTAAGTGATTTAAATTCATCTTCAAGTTTCTTCATTTCTTCTTCTTGACGAGCAACTGATAATAATGGTTTAACTTTAGTATATAATTTCCACCATGGCCAATTACGTAATGATAAATATTTACGACAATTACGTTGTAATACAGTTAAAGCTATACGTTTTTCTAACATTTTCTTATATTCTTGTTTCATAATATAACCACGAACTTGTCCTTGTAAACCAGCAATTATTTTTGATAAAGCCGAATCACGCATATCTTCTAATTGACCTAATGTACCAGCTCGAAAGAATACTTTTGTTGAACCACAACGATATAAATCTTCATTTAATTGACAATCTTTAAGAATATTTTCTGTTGCTTTTTTTGCATCAACAAAACCTTTTGGTATAGCATTTGGTGCTAATATTGAATAACGTTGTTTAAATTCCGAATAAATCATACGATTTGGAAAACCTTTACGACAAATACGAATACCTTCAAGTACACCATTACATGTTAATTGATGCATAACTAAATGTGAATCAAGTACACCACCAGTCTTAATTTCATTTGGAATAATACAACGAACAAAATGTGGATGTGTTTGTTTTAAATTATTCATTAATTTATTTAATTGTTCCTAAATAAGAAGAAATTTTTTTTTTGTTTTTTATTATAATAATAAAATATTGTATAGATAAACTTACACGATGTGTAGCGGAAATAGTTTGCATACTACCACCACCTTTCTTTTTACCACCACCTTTACCAGCACCTTCTTCTTCAACAACATCAGCAAAAAGAATATTTAAAAGAGCATTTTTCGATTTAGCAAAAAGAGTAGCACTAAAAATATGCAAAAATGATTTGTTTTTTTTTTTTTTTGCTTTTAGAAATATAAACATACACAGTATTGTTAATAGGATCTTTATTTTTTTCAAGCCATGATGTTGCAGTATATGATACAGTACCAGCATAATGATGAATATCAAAATGAGCTTCCGGTTTACCTTTAGCAGGTTTAGGTTTACCAAACATAGGATGTTTGCCCAAATGATTATTGTAAAGTTTTTCAACAAATGTCTTATCAGTAGCTTTTGGTACGATACATTCTTCTTCAAGAATGGAAAGGATACCCATAGGCTACAAGTCAAAAATTTCATTCAAATTTATAAAACAAAATATTTAAAATATTTACCTTTTCAATAAGATCAATACAAGCTTGTAAGTCCATACCAAAATCAATAAATGTCCAATTGATACCTTCTTTTTTATATTCTTCTTGTTCTAATACAAACATATGATGATTGAAGAATTGTTGAAGACGTTCATTTGTATAATTAATACATAATTGTTCAAAGCCATTGAACTTGAAAAAAAGAGATTTAAATTGTAATTTTTTTTTTTTAATATTTAATATTTTACCTCGAAAATTTCAAAACCAGCAATATCGAGTACACCAATAAAATATTGTCGTTTAGCTTTGACATCAAGTGTTACGTTAACACGGTCGACTAACCAAGTGAATATACGGAAATAGATCTATGAAATAATAAAACAAAAAAAAAATACATATATTTCATTTATCTATGAGATTAATATACCGATTTTGAAAGAGCTCCAATGGAGTTAATAACTTGATCTTTATTTTGACCTTTGTTGACATATTCATTACCGACCTAGATATTTATATTAATAAATAATTAATTATTGATCATTATGAAAATCAATCAAACCTTAATACGAGGTTTAAGTAAACCTTTAATAAGGTCAGCTGCTTCAACACCAAGTAAATGAGCAACTTTTTCAACTTCTTCTGTACCCTCAGTTTCAGCTTGTTCTTCTCGAGGTCGTTGTTTCCATTGAGAATTACCAAAATGCATTATAGATGCAGTACATTTGAATAAATTGACCTTTTCTTCCTATAAAATATTAAATAAAAAATGTAAAATAGTATAATTAATATATAAATATTAACCTTGGTAAAACCGAGAATATCAAAAGCTTCATCAGTAAGTCGCATTTCTTCAGCATCGTCCACGTTATCAATTGTAAGCATACCTTGAGCTACATAAAAGAATTTCGATGGATCATTGTCAATTAAACATTGTTCTAAATAAAAAATAGTAGATATTTTAATAATAATATATTTCATAATTAATTCATATGTACCATGATATGCAGGAAATGCATTTGAGCAAAGTTGATAGAAAATATGATAGTTACGTTCAGCTAAATAAATAATTCAATGATCAATTGCTTTTTTTTTTAGAAAAAAAAATCAAATTTTACCTGGTTGCTAAAAAATAAAAATAAAAAAAATTAGTATTATTCATAATTATATATCTTAATGAATGAAATCTTTCGAATAATTTTCTTCCTATATGTAAGTCTGTCAGAGAGTTGTTATTTATCATATCAATAGTTACATTTATGTATACAATGAGTTACAATAGTAATGTATATATTAACTATACTAATATGAAAAAAAAATTGTTTCTTAATAAATAATCTTCTGACAAAATTACATATAAATGAAAAAGATCATCGAAAAAATTTTGTTTTCATCACTATGAAATAGTTTACCTGAAAGATGACACGAGATTTTTCTAATAGATATACTTCAATATCAGCACCAGCAATTTTACCCGATGGACCAAAGTGAATACGAATAAATTTACCCTGAATAGAAATATTTTTCATTTATGAATTTTATCAATTAATCATAACTTACAAATCGAGATGAGTTATTATTACGAGTGGTTTTTGCATTACCATAAGCTTCCAAAACGGGATCTAATTAAAGTAATAAATAATTTTTTTTTGATAATGAATATGATAAAAAAAAAACATTTTAACTTACTAGCTGATACAATTTGATCTTCAAGTGTCATGGTTTTCTATGATTTTTTTTATAGAAAAAAATATAAGATTATTATTATTCATTTTTTTTGCTCTATTAATGAATTACCTTTCCATCATCTTCTTTTTTAGCTCCAGCAGCAGCGACCAAGGCAAAATATTGAATAACTTTTTTTGTATTTTCTGTTTTACCAGCACCAGATTCACCAGTGATCAACATCGATTGATTTTCACGATCTAGATTTTAAAGAAATTTAGGATGAATTTTCTATTAGCATATGACACAAAGATAAACCTATATGTAAGAGTATATTTCATAGGACTTGATTTTTAATTCAATTATGAATTTTTAAAATAATACAGTGTTTATTCTTTTTTTTATTACATTGATAACCAATTAGATAATTTAAAGTATCTTTTTTTTCTATTGATTATTTCATAGAATAAACAAAATAATTTGTTATGATAACTAATCTCTTGAATTAATTAGTTTTGCTTGATTTACATCGTTCTTTTTTAAGAACATCTGTGTCTGTATTATCGATAATATCTTAGTCTTATTGTATTTAGATTAAAAACAAAATATATAGCAAAATATCGAAAACAATCATTTGGAAAATGTCTCAATATGTTATTGTCATTTCAACATCTTGTTTGATTATTAGTATTGTTTGTCTCAATCCTTATAGCAGAGATTATTCTAGAGAGTAAAATAAGCGTGTCCTATTTGGTTCTGTTAAGCGAAGATTTTTTTTTGTCCGGAAAATTGCAAACATTATATTCCTTTTAAAAACAGATGTTTTGATTTGCTTCGATAATATCAAAAGCTAGAAGAGTAATACTAATGTTATTATCAGATGATTTCCAAGACGATCATATATCTTATCAGATGCGTAGTTTGGAATGGAAAAAAAAGTAGTTTGTTCTCATAAAATAACAAAAGCTGTATTTAGATTATGATATTTAATGAGAAAAAAAATTGCGAAATAGAGCTATTTCGATAAATTAGCTTACCCCGAAGCATATTAGCATAAGCATTGTCAGAAATAGCATATAAATGTGGTGCAACTTCAGTACGTTTTTTACCACGATATGAAAGTACTACTTTCATAGTATAGATTGGTAAACGTTTATATGGATTAATGACAACACAAAATAATCCTGAATAAGTCTAGAAATAGAAGAGAAAAAAAACGTTTATATTATTTTATATCATTATCAATAATCATACATAGATAAGCCATCGTGAATAACGATCACGTAAAGTAGCTAAAACTGAAGCATCATTCAAATAGGTTAAATCAGCCATATCATCAATACACCAATATTTTGGTGGATTCATTTCTTGAACATCATCTTTTTTCACTGTTCTTGTCTAAGTAAAATAAAGAAAAGATTATTGATTAAAGAATTTTCAATGAAAAGAAAAAAAAACATTCTACATACTTCTCCTTTGGATGTTTTAACTGTAACTTCATTATCTTTGATACTTTCAATTTCAGCAGCAATATATGATTCCTTTGGATCAGGTACCCAACATGCTTTTTTAGCATCAAATGGTTGAGATCGAAGTTTAATTTTTTCTTCAGATGGTAAAGCCAAGTATTTCATGGCGTCTAATAATTCAGGATCATTTGGATCAAGTACGACTCTGTAATCAATATTAAAATAAAAATTATTCGTAAATTTATTTCAAACAATTCAACATACCCTTCGGCAACCATGATTATAGTTTAGTTCAATAAATGTTCTAATATATAACAAAAAGAAAAAAATAAATAAATAAATAATTTCTATAGAAAAAAAAAATATTTAGTTTTCAATAGTCAATACCTAATAGATAACAGGACGAGCTAAGGATGCGTGTTTTGCACACAAACGGTAACTTTGTTAGTTAGCAAGCCGTTTATATAGTTTCGACAATGAGAGATCGGAGAGAGAGAGAGAGAGAAAAAAGAATAAATGTCATAGGCATAATCTGGTTATTCCATTATTGTCTGATTACTTTATAAGGCAATATTTTATGCTTCGCTCTTTTACCATAGAATTATTCTGGGATCTTATGTGATGCTTGAGCAAATTCTTTAATATATCACATACATATGTCGTTGTTGATATGAGAATTCAATGCAGTTTGGACTGCGCGAAAGAAAATGGAAAATATCTTTTAGCTCTAAGGTTATTATAACCATAAAGCTTTACAAAACCAGATGAAAATGATTGATATCGATACAATATCAGAATTTGAAGTCACCTTAAACTTTGTAAATACAAGAAAACAAAGCTTTAAGTTTTTTGGATGATACTATTCAGACAACAAATTGAGCTTTCAATTTCATTAGAACTCAGAAAAAATTTATTATCAATATTTATGTAATACAAAATTTGCAATATGCAATACTCATTGTTTTAGTTCAAATGAATAAAACATTAATAGCAAAAGTAACAAAAAGTTTGTTACTGCAAACATATATATACAATTATTAATAACATCTTAATATTGACAAGATAACAAAGATATATTATCCATAGACAAAGTAATCATAACCTTAATTTTTTATTATTTCGATCATATTCTTAGATCGTGTGTTAGATAAGTATAAACTGTATTAAACATTTTTGTTTCGGTATAGCTTTTATATTCTGAGTTTTTTCTGTTATTCAAGGAGTATGTCTACCGTAAGGATACAACACAGTTTATCTTATTTCTTTTGCAACGTATAATCAATATGCTTCAGAATTCAGTTGCTTTCTAACGTTCGTCCTTAAATATTGATGATGCAGAATAATTTCTTTTTCATATGGGAGGGAAGAAACTCGTTCTTGCTCTAATAATCATAAATATGAATGCTTCGATGGAGAGACCAGACATGGTTAAAATTTTTTTGTTAGATGACAATTTATCCAAATATCTGTTTTTGATGTCGACTGTGCAGTAGTCATGTATTTTATAGTTACTATTGTAATTTGAACAAGTATGTTTTGTTGATATATTACTAATTCAGACATGAGACTCAAAGAACAGTGAACGGTTACAATACCATTCTCAATGTACATGAATGATTTTCCTGAACACTTTATATATTTTTTTATTCTATAAATACGTCAATTAACCTATTGTGAGAGTATGCGAATGCGCAAATGAGAGTATTAATATAAGTAAGCATGCATTTCTCTTCATTATCAATCTCATTCGGCCTAGACTCATACGTATCCTTACATTCACACTCACACCCTTATATTAAGTTTTGTTTGTGTTTAATAGTTGTTTATTCCAGATTAAAACCCAACTAAAATAAAAAGAAAAGATTATAATGAAAGATTATTACATAAGAACCAAAACAAAACATAAATATAATTGAAAAACAATTAACAAAAAGACAAATATATGGAGGTTCTCATCTCATCAATTGATAAGTCAATAATAAAGGTTAAAATGACATGAAAAATTAGATACGGAAATACATTGAAAAAAAGTATGTATAATTTATGCGATGTGTAAGAAATCAAAATATATAAACCAGAAGTCAATAATAATACACAATAATACAAAGTTTGACATTTTTTTTTCAAATATCATGAAATATTTTTAACAATAAAATATTTCTTTAAAAGTGTATTTTTCTATGTATAACCTCTTTCATATTTATTTCAGTAAGCTTCAACAAGAGCATTTCCTTTTGTAGATCTTCTGACATTTCTAAGAATTTCTTCAGTTACTAGATCTGTTAACATTTGTGAACTTGATGAAGAATTTATGTCTAACATATCACAACGTCCACCTGTTTCATTGACAATCTGTTTAAAAACTGCTTCAGCTCGTTGTTCAATAAAAAAAGCATGTACTGGAATTCTATGTGCTTTCAATTTTTCTAACTCATCTTTATAATAGGTCGGTCGTGCAAATTTAGTTCCTTTCCAATATTTTTCTCCATAGTAGTTTCTTTTCTCATTTTCTTCATTCTTTGTATTTGGAAGAGTATCACCTATCAAAATAACTTGTGTAATATTTTCTCTTTCATTTTCTTGATTTCCATGCCATACACCAGTTTCAATGGCTGCATTATTCCAACCTTCTTCAACTTCAATTGTATTCATAAAAGCATGTAAATTATCGGGTTTAGTTTACTATTATAATTTCGATACACAACAAACTGAATTTGGAATGAATCTAGTCTAATATCATAATCTTTGAAAATTTTTGAAGCTCGTCCAAACATAATGTCTACTGTTTTCTTTTACACTTATGCAACAAATAGTACATTGAACTGGTTGCATCCATGAGCCAAACGGTTCGTGTAGTGTAAGATGCTTCTACTCCTTTATTCTCCTTCACTAAAAACTTTTTGACGGAATCGATATTCACCAGAAATAAGATTCCATAAAAAGTTTTTTGACAATTTTATGTTTTTCTCTTGCATGTTCAACATATTTTGTATTCATATCATACTTTGTCTTAAATATATCAATGCATCTCTGATTAAGAAGATCATATATAGTTTCAGAATTATTTCTAATTCTATGATTATCGGAAATTCGAGTAAGAATTCCTTTATCCTTTGTAACATCTTCAATATCTGTTTCTTTTTCTATATGAAATTTCTCGAAATCACAATCGTGTAGAATCATACTGTAAGATCCATGATTACCTTGTCTCGTTGTTCTACCTTTTATTTGTACTTCTTCTGATATTTTTTTCTGAAAGAAATGTTTGAATAACATGAGTACCACCATTTTTAGTGACAATTCCATCGTGACATTCCAACTAACCTATTCTGAATTTCTCATTGTATTACATTAAAATACTCATTTTCAATCATAATATCATCTTGTATTGTAAATTTAAGATTATTTATTCCAAATGCACATGGTCTATATGTATTTTTTGTAATGTTATATACATTTTCTATTACTTTTCCTTCAAGATCACTTAAGTTTTTAATATACCTGTAACATCCATAATATATTGAAATTCAAATGGTGTGGAGTGTGGGTCATTTATTCTTTCAGGCTCATCCACTCATCCCCACATCCACATCCGTACCAACACTTACTACTTTCTAAAATGTCGACAAATCGATCATTCACTAGTTATTGTTATGTGATTTCAATATATTTGATCACGTATAGGTACTACAAACAATTAATAGTTAAACTAACTACTTACTAGTCGCTAGCAATAGGTGAGTAGTAACAATTACCTTCCACTAGCACACTATAGAGGCTCTACTTACTGACAACTTTACAATGATATAATTTTTCAAGGTCCAGCTTATTTTTCTGATAATTATAACTTAACGAAAAAAGATCATTTGAATGTGTTTTTTTACCGCAAAAATACATGACCATATGTCAACCAGCCATTCAATAAGTATTTTGACGTGTCGATTTTAGGTTGTTGTGACCATCAAAATTTCAAACTTACCCCTCGGATTTTTATTTTCCGATGGGTCGAAAGTTCAGCGATGAATCAGTCAATCCAGACTTTTCCCAAAGGCATCAGAGTTTGATCAAAATAAAAAAGATTTTGAACTATAGATATCTCATTCTCAAGTCGTCGAAATCTATCAAATAAACGTGAAGAAGAAAATTCAAACATGAATACTTGCGACTAACATTCGTCGAACCTCTACACTAAATATGAACTATTATTCTTCTCTGACATTATTTTTCTCAATTCTTAAAAAGATAGGACTGTTAACATTTCTATTTTAACATTTGTTAGCAGTTTTTAAATGTCAGAAAAAAAAACACTTTTTGCATATCTTAAACTGAAGAAAGGCTTTTTTGCTAGATAAAGCATAAAATCAATATTTATGAATTTTTTCCAAACGGTAAAACACAAAATTTGTTATAATTGTGTTTTTGTCAAGACAACTTATAAATATTGGCCCTACTTGTTATTTTCCATCAATTAAATCGCTTTTTGCAGAAGCTGAATAAAGTTAAAATTAATCTCACCACTTGAAACTGTTATTCTGCTAGGCTTGTTTCTACTGGAGCACTCAATAGTCTTCTTACGATGTGTTTCTTTTACTCGAGTACTCGAAACTTCAATGAGTGTTGAGACATCTGAATGTTCTTGAGAAGTCGAAAATAAATGTCCGATAAGGTACAGTTTTCGAGTGCTTGGAATCCGATTCCTTTCATTAGGCTCAAAATTGGAACAAAGCCAGCAAAATATGTATATTTCAAACTTTTGAGTGCTCATCACACCTATCGTATGCTTTCCAATGTCTGCTTGGATAAAATTTTTTTAATGATTTCGGTGAGAATTTTGGAAAATATACAATTCAAGAGCATTGAATGTAAATATTTCGTTAATAAACGCTTTTTTTTCTCATCAGACGAGCAAAAACTCTAAAAACCTCAAAATGGACTCTAAAACACGCATTAATAGCATCTATAGACGAATTTTTCAGCAAAACCACACTCCAAAAACCTTGCTCTTAAAAACTTGGTTTTCTAAAAATTTCCATGACTCCAAACAAATCTTTTTTGTTTTATCATCATTCAGAAGTTTCAAAGAAGAATCTATATCTTTAGCCTTGGCTTGGAAATTTTCTTTCGTTGATAAACGAATATTTACATTTGTATATTTGTACTTCCTCAAGTCGCCAACAAAAATCAATGAATACATGAATGTTAGATAGAATTGATTGAGTAATTTCAACGAAATTCTTTGGTTTGAATCTCATAGTCGCTCTGAAAATGCGCGATACTTTTTATTGATTATTGACACTCTGTAGTTAATATATTTCTTTGACAATATTCGCAATGATCTTATAATAATAAAGTGATAATTGCCTGTTACATTTAGAGTATGATCCATTCCGTCGATCCTGAACCTGGTCCGATCTAGAAACAACATGAAAATTTCTAATGTTAAGCGAATCAAGACTAAACAACATCATCCTTTACTCTCAAATAAATGAAGGTGTACGACATAGACAACATCACCATTAACAGTATTAAATATGTAGTTTATAGTTTCCTAATAAAATCTTAAAGAAGACTCTTGCCTTCTCTACAATAGAATTGTAACAAAAAGTGATATTTGAATATGAGTAAGAATCAAAAAATTGATTATAAGAGATTGCAGAGCAACTAAAAAAAATTGAATTTATTCCAATAAGATTATCATATTTCTACATGAGCATCAGCAAAAGAGAACTTTGCCCTTTCTTTAGATGAATATTCAGTCTAGCAGCAGTGTATTTGATCCGAATTACTGTTTCTTGGACTTAACGTAGTTGAGTGTTTAAATAAATTGGGTATCGGAGTAGTACGTGTGAAAGACAGTATGAGTGAAATAAATATTCATTGCAACACCTACATCTGAAAATTATTAAATACATCATCGGTATTAGCATCTGGATAGAATTCATCAATTGTAAGTGGTTATATCCGTTCAAATGAAGACGATGGTTTTTATTTCGAATAATTGAAACATCCATTTTTTTTGTTGATAATAGATAAAAGTTTAGCGTGTTATCCATATGACTCTTCATAATAGTGTCAATTATTGCCTGAGACAATATCATATGTTTCACTCAACTCAGATTGATCAATTTCTTAATAATGAGTGGTTGTATGTCATTTGTCTTCACTAACACTCTCATACCTAAAAAAATTTCAGTATGTCTGACTGCTATGTTTTTCGATCAAAAATAGTCTATTGCATGATTTGCAAGCTGTCTGTTTAAAAGTTGAACATGAGCTAATTGAAGAAAAATTGTACAAAAGCAATCGAACAATCAAATGTCGCTTCAAACATATCGGTAGAATCACGCACTTCAAGTCCACATAAGTGAGTATTACTCTTTTTTGCAAGGACTTTCATTATTGGTTTCGATTGAGAACAGTTTTTAAAATAGATTCAGTCGTAAAGTTTAGATGTCGAAGGTCAATGCCATCTTTATGAATTGACAGCACTTTTTATCCTCAAGTGCGGATAGCATCCTTTGTATTGAATGTAGATCGAATATAATAATGAAAAATAGTATTATTTCTTCTATATGTATCAGAGAAAATTGAGCATTGATATACTAATCCGTACATTCTAAATTTCATCATTAGCACAATGATAAATATTCTTTCTGTGATCGACAAACAACAAGAACAAAATAGGAAAGAAATACACGTGCTTAAATCGACGAAGGCAAAAATTACTCACGCTTGCATCATCATATCTTGCAAAGTAACCCGAACGCAAAGAAAAATTATGCAATAAAATTAGAAAACATATCCCGCAGCTCGGAATCGAACCGAGGCCATCCGATTTCTGTGATCAATTTATTTTTACAGTCGGAGATCATACCATTAGACTACAGCGGGATGTCTTATCTTTTTTTCCTTCTTTTTCTCTTCAAGATGTGAGCTATTGAAAAGTTGTATTGATTTCAAAAGGAATATCTTCGGTAAAACAGATCAGCTTTTAGTACATATTTTACATAGAGATAATATTGAAGGAGCAAATACTTTAAATTCGTTAGGGGTATAGCCATGAGTGCAATACCATTGGTCAATATTCAGCATGTTGGTAGTTTTTGAATGAGTGTATGGATTTGTATACTTTTGTATTGACAGTCAGCCATTCGTCTGTGATAATGCAATCAAATAACATCAAGCAATTTGCTTAAGTATGTTGACATGAATAGATAGAACAATACAAGAGTAACGAAGAGAGTATAATCTGAAGCAATATTGATGTCTTCCTCATGAAGTAACATCTGGTATTTGAGAAGACGAAGAACGTAAGAATGAAGCAGAACATACACACACAAAATTATGTTCTGCTTTGACTAATCAATAGACCAATTTTTTATGTGTATCAAACCATCAATCAAGAAGTATTAATAAGACCTTCCCCCTTTCCCGACCCACAATTTTCAGTTTTTTCGTTTTTTATTTTTTGTGTTTGGCATGTAGATATAAATGCTCTCTATCTACTGAGCACATTTTAAGAAGGCAAAACCATCTTTTACATGTTCAAACCTCGGAAAAAAACTCAAACTTTTCTATGGGGTACTTCGATCAAATCGAAGTGTGTCTTTTTTTTGTTTTGAAAATATTGTACCGATAAAGTTTGTAGGCTTTACAAAATTAGCACCAGCCAAAAACAGCGTTTTTTTAATGATTTAAGACACATCCTGATTTGTTTCTAGTTGTCACCTACCAAAATGTCCCGAATGAAAGCTTTTGTTCTACTTATCAAGATCTATCTACCATGAAAGTTTCGAAAATTTTCGCCGAACTGCTCTCAGGAAACCTCAGAAAGTGGGTTCCTTTAATATCATGCAAACGTCAATAATTAAATTGTCATTGTCGGCTATCTGTATAGAAATATCTAATATTGAATCATCTCGAAATATCTATCGTGTCTTTTTACTATTGTGCTTGTTACTTCCTTTCGGACTGAAAAGGAACAAACCGACATAATGTAAGTATTTCAATAGTGAAGAAGACACACATTACTTGGTAGATGAATAGATGAAAGTAAGTGTATGAAGCAACGAAGCGTCACATCTCTCATTTATTATGAACTTTTTTTTCAAACTTATCCAATCGATCAATAATTTTTGTCTGAAAATTCTTCTTGAATTATGAATATCTTTTCTTCATGCTCATTCACTCTTGATATCATGTCGAGAAAAACTATTTTTTTAATGAAGTCATAGGTTAATAGGCAAAATTTTGCAACTAATCATAAAGAATAGAATGATTATGATAGAACTTTCTGTCTAACTTTGACATAGAGCTCGAATGATAATGTTTTCTTTGAATATTTTTACTCAATTTATTCAGATACTTGACCATTTCAAAGGAATAATCATCGTATGCAATAACAACGAAACCACTTTGCGATTCTGCTCAAATGCAAGATAGTCACGCACATATGAGTGAAGCCATTGAAAATTGGATTCGAAGAGATAACATAAGTTCACTCATACGACAACCCATACCTCTGCAACAATTATATCAAAAGCAAATAAAAACTATGACTTTGTACTTAATGTTGATGTGAGAAAAAAGTATAAAAGACCATTGTTTCAAATACATGGAAAAACAATTTATCTTGCTGAATGGCTATCAATCAGTCTCGAACGGGCAGATATAGTTCTATTAAAAATCGATGGTATTCAGGCAAAAAGAGAAGCATCATTCTATATTCATCTAAGTCATCATTCCAATATTGTTCGAACATTTGATTTCGTGCTGCATAGCGATTATCATCACTGTCAGAATTCCATCATGTTGTTACAAGAATATGCTTCATTAGGCAGTTTATATGAATTATTACAAAAGCCAAGCATAACTTTCGATGTACAAACTCTTATAGAAATATTTTTACAAATAATTGATGTAATGATCTATTTGTCAATGAAGCATGTTGTTCATGGTGGCGTAGCATGCGTCAAGCTAACAGATTTTGCTCTTAGTCAACATAATCAATTTGAGTCATTTGCATCGGATTTTGCACAATTAACGTCAAATATGATTCCTATTCGATATGCTACCCCCCAAAATATTTCTATCGAATAATGATACGAATGCTTATTCTGAAAAATCAGATATCTATTCAATGGGTGTACTCAAGTGGGAAGCATATTTTCGAGGTGCAATACCTTGGTCGAATATGTCGAATGATCTGGATGTTATTCGACATGTAATCAACGGCCGTGTTTTATCTTGACCATCAAATTGTAGTGAACAATATTGGTCGATTATTTTCAAAATATGGTCACGATTGCTGGACAATCGACCAGAGTTCGAGCAATTGAAACAACTTCTCATCGAACCAGCACAACTTGAAGGTATTTCATTTGTATTTGATTTAAAATGTCTGATTAGCGAGCCAAAAGATCTATTTGAGAATGTGAGTGAGGATCTTCTCTTGACTCATCTAGAGCAAATGATGCTCATCTTCTTAAAATTCAACGCAAATTTCAGTTCAACATATGTTCCTCAAAAAAAAAATGTGAATAGGCTAAAAGAATCCGAATCATAGTCACTATGACCATAGCAATAAAAATCATTAGCATCATTCATTCAATCTAATTAGATTTCTCAATCATTTCAGTTAAGACGGTTTCTTAATTCTCCGTAGACAGTTAGTTTTCATCTTTTGTCTTTTTGATTAGATTTTAAAAAAATTCACTTTTTATTTTCCTCTGAAGACACAATATCTTCAGCGGTGTTTCAATAATTATCACTTTTGTCCCGTTGATTTTTGCTTCAATATTCACACAGTATCGAAGTCTACAACTTGAAGAACAAAACATCTCATGTTCGGCTTGTTCATTAGTACATTTGCAGAAGCAGCAATCGATTGATGAAGATGTCGAGTCTGCCATCATTGATCAACAACTTAGCGAGTTTTTCTTAATTTCTGATGGAGTCTTACTATATGAACTCTCAATTCCAACCGATACTATTCAAAACAATAACCCGTTGGCGACACAGATCCATCATTCTACTGATGAAGCATCAAAAGAACTTCAATTATCTTCTCATCGATATCGAGTTCGCGATAAACTTTTCTCAATTGGTGGTTCTTACAAAATCAAAGATGAGACCAACAAAGATATATTCATTATCCGATCGAAAATATTTTTCATCGGTGATAACCTAATATTGAAAGACATGCACGAAAAGTAAGTTCTATTTAGATAAGTACATCAAGAGAATTATTACTCGTAGAAATATAGTCAAAAATTATAATATATTTGAAAATCAGTTTATGTGGTACTTTTTGCCTATTGAAAAGAAAAACAATGGCACAACCTTGTTATTTTGACCACCTGTATCGTTTTCATTTTCCTCAAAATCTTAGTTGTTGCTTTCTATCTGTTTGCATAGTCGTCTAATCAAAATTCGTAAAGAATCATGTCATTTCCATACGACTTATCATCTTTTATCGATGATCAATAATGATCACAATCGTTCGTTAGCACATATCAAAGAGAAGTTCACTTTTTTCGCAAAAAATTTACAATCGATTCGGTCTTTGGTCAGTATGAACTTAAAGCACTGGATTTCTTCTCCCACTCGTTTATATTGATCAAACAAGAACAAGTAGTAGCTGTCATTGAGAGAAAGCGCCCTTCAGTGACGTATACGTATCTTGTTGAAAATAGCTAGCAATGAAAATCAAGCATTTATATTAGCATTGGTTATCGTGATCAATCAAGTGATGCATGCAAGTTGATAATGAATCTATGTCACTGAATGTAAATTAAAACTATTTATTCATCTTTCTAAATCAATTTGAAATAAAATTAGAATTATATATAAAGATCTTTGCTATATTGATTGCTAATCAAAACAAAATCAAATGAGTAGCATATAGAAGTGTCTGTCAAGTCTATAACATTGACTAAATAATCATATAGAAAGGGATAGAATATAAGTTCCTTATTTCATCAAAACATGAAACTGGACATTACTATTTCTTCATTTAGACTGACCGATTCCTTAGCTAAGATCATACAATTTAAAAAAATATTTTGTTTGTTCTCTTTCCTGTGACTAGTTCAAAACTGTAGACATTCATATTAATCATATCGTTTTGTACAGAAAAAAACAGTGGGCTGCACTGTAGTTTTTCAACGATCCTCATACACATCCGTTGAGTAATTTTACATAATGATTTTGCATGATCGTTGGGAAAGTCTTTCGAGAACTTGGTTTGTACACTTGATGTGAGTGTGGGTTGTATGTGCAAAGAAGATTCACATACATCCTTTTAATTAGTAACTCGATTCGAAACTTCTGATGCGCATGAGTAAATAATTTAGAGTAATGCTTGCCCATCTAAGCATTGCAGAGACTAACTGATTACACATATTTTCACATTTATTGAAACCGGATAAGAAAACTTCTTAGAAATATTTTGAATAAAGAGAAAAGCGAAGTTGGATTCTTAAAAAGAAGTCTATAGTAATGATGAATGAAATTAGTCACTGGCTCTTTTAATTTATCAATAATATAAAAATTTAACTGTTAGATCATATTATCTGAACTATGCAATTTATAATTATTGTCAAGGCTAAGAGACATGCTGTCGCTCACACTTTAGCAATTGCAATTTTGACTAAAATTATTTAATATGTTAAATGTTCAATACCGAAAAATATTGCTTAGTTTTCTCATATTCATCATCAATTAGTAAAAATCAAAGAAATATATTTCTTTGCTAAAAACTGTCCGCTTTATGAAAAAAATAGAAAATTGTGTTAAACGCTGATTATTTCATCCGCAGAAAAAGAAATTTTCGACGCATTGATATCTTCAATTTATCCAGATTTGTTTGTCAAGTAAAATTCATCTCCAGCTAATGTACCTTAGGGATACACTCATACATAAGACCTTGAATCTAGGATTCACTTGTTCAACTATTACGTGCCGTCTGATGTAAATATTCAATGTTTTACTAATAATACAGTTTTTTCTTTTAAGAAAACTTAATTTTTATCAGGTAGTTCACTTTTGATGATGCATTGACCTTGTTTTTAGACATATGAATAATTATTTTCTTAAATTTTTTGTTGTTTAAAATACTACCTAAAATAAAACTAATCATGTAGAAAACTTAAAAAAATATGACGAATATCATATGTCTAAAATGATGCATCCTATAAAAACTTTTGCAAGCAACAAAATAGAATATTTTTTTAATTATTATCTTTTTAAATATAAGATGAAAATAATTGCTCAAAATTAATCAAATGACTATAACATCGTCTTGCAATAACGTATTTTCAAGTATCTTTTTTCTTCAGATAATAGTTCTAATCCTTTTTTACAAATTTACATATTTCGATCAAACTATTTTAAATAAGTTTGTCACAGATGAGATCAATTTACTGACCACAGAACTCAGCAGAACTCATAATATGAATGAAAATTCTGAAAGAATTTGTGTCATTGGGCCTTTCTTCTTGAGTTATAGTCATTGTACTGAACTTTCAGCCTATTGCAGAGTATAAAGAGAAAAATTGGAACAAGAAATTGCAGCTCAAATGAATATTTTCCTTCTGAAATAATATGTTTGCAAAAAAACATTACTTTCACATAAGAATACGACAAAATAGCTCCGTTTTTGAATATATGATATCTTCAGAAGATATCATTTATTTGAGCTGAAACTTTCAGTATATCATATGTGGACCATGAAAGTTATTTATGAAGGAAATTCCAAGCTGAAATTCCACTAAAATGGCTATAACTCGAGAAGAACGACATCATGTCATGAAACTTTTCAAAGTTTTCATCTACACTATGAGTTTTATCTGTAAATAAAATATAAGCTCAAAGGAAGATTACCAGTCGGATGGCATCCGTCGTGATAGGAGTTGTAACTTTTCAATTATCCTTTGCCATAGGTTTATTTATATTGATTATTAGATATTAAAAAGCAAAACGATATTTTTGATATCAAGAGATTAGCAATAGAAAGAATTCAAAATATAAATGATTATACTAACACTTTACATCCAAGGTCAAGTATGGGTATACACTCTTCAATATAAGTATGTTATTACAGGTTTTCAATCGCATAAAACAGACAATCTTGTTAATCTCAAGTTTCGAAAAACTTGTGAACATGCTGCTTTACTTTTCTTTTTTAAACCATTTATGACCTCTAACAGAGAATCATCATATTCATATGCAATAACTTATCATTTTGTATAACAATAGTTTTGTTACTATCAACCTTCAATTATTCTATAAATTATGTGTCAAGTTATATT
>CAJNOP010000048.1:722215-788014 GCA_905250075.1 Rotaria sp. Silwood1 | reverse complement strand
CGATGAATAACGAGTGAAAGACGGTATATTTGCAGCTTATCTATCCGATGAATTACGACCATATGTCATTTTATGAGAAGCCGTCGTAAACGGCTGTTATCGTGATTTGAGATTTCTTATGACATTGTGATTTACGAGCACAACAAAGTTACACATGAAGTCACGAGAGCTGGCAAAGATTCGAAAAATGTCCACTTTACCTAAAGTCCGCTAATGAGCAGGAGGACTTTACTGATCAAGCAAAAGAGCGTGAAATTTCCACATTACCTTCACTAATCCCATTTTTCAGTGGACATTTCTTCTTACTCTACCGACTTTTAGTAAACTTTTTTTCTATTTCCTACACAGTATCATTCCAATTCATGACCTGACTTTTCTGTATTTCGGCAGACTTTTCTCCTAATTCAACGAACGTTTTTTTCTATATTTATGTACCACTTTTCTATAAATAGAAGGACTTTTCTGTTTCTAACATATTATAATTCTTCTTTATAACGAAAGGTTTCTATATTTCGAGAACTTTTCTCCTAATTCAACGGACTTTTCGTGAAGTTTTCCGTATTCACGCAACATATTGCTATAACTGAAAGGATTCTTGCGTTCCTAGTAGATCACTATTGTTTTTCTAACAGGTCTTCTACGTATTTGCTGGTATTTCTTCTAGCTCGACACGTTTTAAGTGAACTTTTCTATACCGTAAACTCTCTGCATTATTTTGCTGTGATTAGGATTTCCTAGGAGTGAAATTAAATTTTGTTTTTTCGGATCAATTAATTGAAGTTGAAATATGAATAGGAGTGGCAAGTTTCGCTTACTTTTTGTGAAAGTAAATATTTTACTTTCCTGTAAAAAGTAAGTACTGTATTCACCTGTAAAAGTGTAAATACTGTATTTAATTTTTTATTACAGTGAAATGAATAAAAAGTTCACAAACTAAAACTGAATTTTAAGCTGGTGTCGATCATTTTCTTGGTTGTGTCTGAATTTGGATTCATAGTAGAACTCTGGTAGGTAGATGAAAATTTAATCGGGATTCCAGCTACGGGAGTAAAACTTTATCTTTATTATATCAAGAAATATAGATACAATGCTTATATTTATAAAATAAATATAATAAAAATCTTCTTGTTCACAAAGTAAAGATGAAGAACTTTTGTTATTTATCTTTAAAAAATAAAGATAAAAGAAATAATAAAGAAACTCTTTCTATAATAATCTAGTCTGGAAGTATGCTAAACAGTATTTACAAAGGTTATGATACCATAAATGGAAATTAATTATACAGAAAAGCGTTTTGCACATATTTTTTTAATAATCTCGTATGCAGTGGTGCGGACATGATACGAAAAGACATTGATTTACATATCCTGCTATGAGCTTATGTATATATCTGTTTAACTATCATAGAAAAAACTGTTCTTTTTTCATTCTTTTATTTTTGTTTTCAAAATGATAAAGATTTATTTTTTTTTATTCATACTTATTTTTTAAATATAAGGTATTTCTTTGTTTTTATTTTATAAAGATAAAAATTGTATTTATATTTATATTTTATCAGAAAGAAAAATAAAAATAAAGTAGCACTTCTAATTCCAACTCGAAGTCTTATGGAATGAGGCCTCAATAGACAAAACAATATGATTGATTGACGGTACGCTTGCGTAAAAAGTAGTTAAACGATAGCTATGTATTGGGAGCATCAGATTTTATCAAGGAAGTGCAAAATTCAGTCACGTATCAAAACACTCACTCAATTCTTACAACAAACATACGTAGGTAGGAGACTATATGCGTAAAAACAAATATTAAAAAGTCATTGTATTTTATGACACTAAGTCTACCTGAGAGAATGGTGATCACTTAAACTACTTTACTGGTAAATGCTGAATGCAGAATGCCGGTATTCGCTTGTAAAAAGTAAATAAACTATTTAAATATTACCTTTAAGACGTACAAACTACATTTACCTATGGACTAACAAAGTGAATGTACAGTCCAATTTCTTGATATGATCACTGTACTCCTAGTAACAAGAGAATAATTCATACCACTGATTGATAGCTCAATCATCTATATGAATTGCAATCCATCACCAGCTTCTTTTTAATTTCCCACAAATAAATCAGCTGTTAAATGAGAATATTACCTATTGTTTTTGTATTCGCTTCGATTCATTGGAATCCAGAAACAAAGCAAAATGTACATCAATCTAACTGCAAGGTTCTCTGGGAATAACTATAGCACACTACTAGAGATCGAAATCAAAATAGAATTTTCACATTTTTTTTAATAATATTAGATTATTAGAAAACTAAAACAGTAGAAAAAGCCCTGATGAATGATTAAAGCAAACATACATGCAGAAAAGAAATATCGTCTACTGTGCACGCTAACTTGGTATTTCACAACAGAACTATATTGGGATTCCCAACACTGTGCGACGATAAAACCTCTGGCAGACATAATATAGTAGATCCTTCTATTGAACTTTAACTCATACAGGTTTCTCATCTGTTCATTTCTAAGAATTCAATCATATAAAGAGAAAAATCATTTACACGATAGAAAAGTCTGCTGAAAGAAAGAAAGATCCTGTTTTCTACAATATATATATCCCAGTTAATATGTGAATTGAACTGAGTTTGGAAGGCCTAAGATGATGAAAAAGAAATGCATCGATATAGAATGAGACACTCTAAAAAAATATATATTGAGAGGATGTAAAGAAAGATTTTATGAAGAAAAATAAAAAAACCAGATCAGAAACAGAATTCAAAATCATTTTTATAAGATAGCTCAATGCACCATGCAAGAAAATCATATTTTCACATTATAAATATTGGATTTTATATTTTTATGTTATTTCTTTCACGTTATTACTAACTTCAAATAATTATTTTTTAATGCTTTTGTTGAACTTTTATAATTAATAAAAAAAAAACAATTTTCGTTTATGGTCTCAAGACTTAATAATATATGACGAACACCATATGCTTAATATCATTTAGGACATCTGTATAGTCATTTCCAATCTTTCCAAATACCGCATGTTCGGCAGTTATATGAATTGCCTTCTCCTAATGGTTTTCATAATAAATAAGCATTTTATTACTTTTTTCTGTTTATTTTTCTTAGCATTAGAATTCATTTTAAGAATATCAAGCTTCTGGTTTCTATTACTGTCATAAATAAGATCTTCCTATTTTATTGAGCATAATATCTATTTAAAAAACTCCGATCTTGCATAAATTGTAAATGCAGACAGTATGTAATTGGAAAATATCACAGCTCAGTGTCCAACCACCCATTTAAATGAGAGAATGTAAAGAAAGCAAAAATATTTTTGTACTCAAGAGGTAATTTTATGTATTAAATTGTTTATGCAAAAAACGAGATTAAATACAATAGTCTTTTTATCAATATCTGCTAGAGACAAATATAATACATTTGAAGACATTTTTGAAACTTAAACACTATTAAAAAAAATGAAAAATGAATAGATATACATAGATATATGTTTATATAAAAAACATTTTCTATCAAGTCTAGCTTGAAGAAACACTTAAAAGTCGCAACATCCAACTATTTGTTGACTGGTAAGATCTAAATCATGACTCAATGTTCCCATGTTTCTAAGAAAAAAAAAGATGAGCATTTATATAATTCAAAAAGTTTTTCTTCATGAATGAAACCGAAATAATCAATATAGTGTCCCAATGTCTCCGCATGCAAAAAAGTATGATACATAAAATCTGTACCTTATACATATGTCGGAGCATCATGGTGAGTGCCGTAGAGGACATCCTTGTTTAAACAGTTCTTTTGCTTCAATGCTGAGATGCATTGTGATGTGAGCTTATAAATAATAGAAAATTACCTTATGATTAGTCGAGTCAATATTATCTTGTCAAATGCCCTACGTTTAAAAATACTAAAAAACTATAACCTACAGAAAAGAAAAGATTACTTAATGATCATTCAAATCCATATTATCAATCTATCTCTCTTATTCATTAGGATAAAAGAAAACTCAAATCTGTATTCCGAACAAAGGAAAAAATGATCTCTTAATTAGTAAAGTCAAAACATTGATTCAAACTTCGCATACTTGTGCACAAAAAAAATGAGTCTCAAAAACAAATTTTCCATTCAATATAATACATGTACAAGTTTATAACTCTTACATAATAGAAAATCAATCTGTAAATGTATGGATTTCCAAATAAACTACAAAATACAGTCAAATCGAATTATTACTAAAGAATAGGGATTCTATTTTATCTTTACTTTATGAATTACCTAAATATAAAATATAAAGAATTTCTTTTTATAAAAAATGATGAAATAATAAATAAAAAACCTTTTCTATGAGAATACGACCTTTGATTCTTACCGAATAGTTCAAAAGAAGTTATAATATCTTAGATGGAAATATAATATAAAGAATACCGTTTCCACGTAGCTTTTTATATATTGCCTTAATGTTTTTGAATAATATTACATGCCGAAGTGATATTCATAGTAAGAAAGAAAACTGATTGACATATCCTGCTATAATACAGGTATTTTTCTCTCTGCCTATCATAGGACTAAACCCAAGCAGACAAACTTTTGAGAAAACGCGTTTAAACGCACAGAAATTGGCCTAAAATCAGCAAAAAGTGGACGTTTTTTGGCTCACACTTGAGGTTCCCGACTGTAAGCCAAAAACGCCCATTTTTCGGCCTTTTTGTGTGTTTAAATGCGTTTCCAGACAAAAAACGCGTTTACACGTATACAAAAAAGAGAAAAAATGGTCGTTTTTTCATACTCGGGATGCACGATCATGATTACAGGCACGTTTCTTGAACTGCGAAAACTCAACAACTTTTTTCTCTTTTTTGTATGCGTGTAAACACGTTTTTTGTCTGAAAACGCGTTTACACGTACAAAAAAGGCCGAAAAACGGGCGTTTTTGGCTCACAGTCGGGAACCTCAATTATGAGCCAAAAACGTCCACTTTTTGTTGATTTTAGGCCGATTTGTGTGCGTTTAAACGCATTCTCTCAAAAGTTTGTCTGCCTGGGAAGGATTCTTTATTTTATATATTTTTTTACTCTTGACAATAAAGAAGTCGTTTATCTTTTTCTTCAATGAAGACTTTATTTATATTTATCCTTTACTATAAATAAAATTTAAGCAACAATGCTAATGAAAAAGATTCTTCTCTACATATTGAAAGATAATTTCAGTTACATATAAAGAACATACGTACCAGTCTTTACTAAATTCTGATTTCGTCTTTTATATATACACATACACACACGCACATATATAACGTATTCTCCTCTTTTGGCTTAAACTTATTCAAATATTTTTCTATTCATATGTAAGAATAAAATCATGTAAAAAGAAAAAAATTACAGAACAGAAAAGTCTGCTGACAGAAAATGGTCTCTTGTTTATCGAATACACATAAATGCATAAATATAATAGATTTGTCCTTTTGATTTATATTACTGAAACTTTGATATGTGTATGTGAATGAATCAGTTCACGTGAAAGAAAAAGTCCTTTACAGAGCAGAAAAGTCAGCAAGAGAAAGGAAATATCCACTGGTAGCTTATTCATATTTTGCTTTTCCTTTAGCTACTGATATATAAGGGGTGTTCCGGAAGTTCTGAAACGATTTTAAAATTCATCGTTCTCGCATTCTGCAAAAGCAAATTTGTTGAAACTTTGGTAGATTGTTGTACATATATAGTACTACATAACTACAATGTTTGAGATCTATAGGTTGTACTATGGATGAGAAACTGTAACAACACTGACATGTACTATTTTTTAAATTTTCTTGGTCATCTTCGAGGTGTGCAACATTTTTTTATTTCGTCTATATCTTGGCTTAGGTAAATGATAAAATCTTGAATTTTTCTTTAAAAGATGCGCCGTGAAAAGCTCTACAAAAAGTGCAATAACAAATCGCTATTGACTTTGTGTTAATGGTTTCTGCCATACTCAAAATGAAAAACCTGCATGGTAGTACTACTTCTCACCATATTATGCGTAATAAAAAAGGTTTGGAAGATCTTTCTGCTTTCCAATAAGAATTTGTTTATATAGCTTTTGTAGAGCTTTCGACGGTACATCTTTTGAAAAAGAAATCAAGATTTTATCATTTTTTCAAGCTGAGATACATGCAAAACAAAAAGTTCCTCCAAACATTTTTTATTACGCACAATATGGTGAGAAGTAGTACCATCATGTAGGTTTTTCATTTTGAGTATGGCAGAAACCATTAACACAACTCAATAGGGATTTGTTATTACAATTTTTGTAGAGCTTTTTACGGCGCATCTTTAAAAAAAAAATTCAAGATTTTATCATCTAGGTAAGCCGAAATATAGATATTTTGGTAGACCCGGAATACAGGAAAATGTTAAAAATAGTACATCATAGTGTTGCTACAGGTTCTCCTCTACAGTAGAACCTATAGATCTCAAACTTTCTAGTTATGTGCCTCTACATATGTGCAATAATATGTCAAAGTTTCAAAAAGTTTGCAATTGTCGAATGCGAGAGCGATAAATTTTAAAATCGTTTCAGAACTTTCGGAACACCCTTTATATATATAGTATATACATATATACACATAGTATATACATATATATACATAGTATATACATATATACACATAGTATATACATATATATACATAGTATATACATATATATGTCGTGCCGAAATTGTTAACAACTTCGGCACAACATATACATAGTATATTCATGTATATATATGACATTTCATGAGGTATATCAAGTCCCACATATATTCATGGGACTTTTCACAAAGTGGATATTTTTTGGATCTTTGACATTGCTGCCACGTGGTACATAAATGCGTCAAGTATGTTTGGAATTATGCATGTTACTAACACATCTGTGATATGGACATTGGAGCAACGAAATCTCTTGAAGGATTATCCAATCTCGTCGAAGGGCTAGGTATCATATGTACACCTGAATCATTCGTACGTGACATAAAAGAAAATCGAACTGCTACTGTGCAAATACTCAAAGAACGCGTCATGAACAAATCATTTTTAAGAACCTTACTTCAAATAAATGGCCATAGATGTCAAAAACGTAGTTATAAAAAAAACGTCATATATTCAATAGGCTCTTCTTTCTTACTTTTTCGAAATAAATACCATCTTGCTGAGAACATTCAATCGAAAAAAAAGCATACACATTGACTGGTAGGTATTGTTTGACAGTGAAGTCTTGAGTATTCTCTAAGTGTGTATCATCATACTCTATAAGAGATTTGAACGAACAATTCGCATTCTGTAAAAGTGCCTCGCGTAAAAGGAATATCTATTCTTCAACAAGAAAGTCAAGAAAAAATTTGATCTGTATTATCTTATTGTCACACAATCGATTAAAATCTAATGGTACATGAACTATTTTATCGACCATTTCTCATTTTTGAAACAAGTCATACAAATATGAAATTATTCCATAGGATAAACGTCAGCAAATTACAAATTACAAGAATAGTTCAGCTGTTCATACCGAATCCAAAAAACTGAAGCAGTGTGCGTGGATTCATATTCTTATTCGACAAAACTAATGTATTCGATGTGGACATGAAGACAACACTAAATTTTCAAAAGTAGAGCTCATCTCGTTTGTTGCTTAAAGATGTCAAGTCAAATTCAAGTCAGAACAATAAATTAGTGCCTTAGAAAAGAAACCCAAATAATATTTTTTTCCATAATTAAATTATTTCCACTAACTGATCATCGCTTTTCTAGAAAATAGTTATCGATACAAGAATGAGCGAAATTTTTTTTATTCGAAATCGAATTTCGATTGTATTCGTATGAAGAAATATGCGATGCATACTTTATTTCGGGTATCTGTATCGATAAGACTACAAAATGAGAGGTCTGTAGAGTGGAAAGCGTTACTCAGAAATAAATGCAGTTATTTTTATTTTGTTTTATCCCAATCAAAACTCTCAAATTCTCTTAGAGTAAGAAGAATTATAATAAACTAATTGAAATCTTTGACAAAGAGTCATTTCTGCACACCTTTCTAAGATAAAAACTCTGTTGCAATTTTTGTTTATCGTGAAAATTTGACTCTTTAGAGCCCTTGTTCAACATCGCTTTATTTCAATTCTAATTATCACCTCTATATTTGGAGAAGTCACTGTTTTGATTTAACTGTAAAGAAAGTTTCATCGACAATGATTTGGTTGGCTTCACCATCTAGAAAATGGGCTGGAACTCACTAATCGCCACCGTGTTCAGTAAACTGAACACAGTGGTACCACTAAACAATATTAGCCATTACTTATGGGACTATTTGCTATCACTTGGAGAATAAAATTCATTAATTCTGTCTCTAATATTCAGATAGCCATCTAGTTTTGGTACATTTGGTCATGAAAGTACAACACAAAGTATCATTAATATCTATTAGATACAAAACTGAAAGAGTCGGTGTTGTTGGTACGAATGTTGTTCTTGAACCATTTTTATTTATTCTCTTAAATACTAATTCACTCTGTTTGATCTGTGTATTTTCCTCAAATAGTCTAGAGAAATTTTTCCAATGAGAAATTTCTCCTTTATCATGAAATTCATGTAAATAAGCGGCATGTACTCAAATGAATATCTTATCTTTGCAATCCAGTACCAGTTTAATCTTTGATACTGTTAAAATCAAATTGTGTAAACCAGCTCGATTTTGATCCATCTATTTGTTCTAGCACTTTTTTTGTCACATTCTTTCAATGCCTTGTTTAAAACACCACAATTTGGATTGGTTTTTGTCATGTACAAGTTCGAATCAGGTGATATCTCTGAAAATTGTCTTTTCAATGACGCATACCCGTCTTCAATTATCGAATGTGACGAAAATCATGAGTCACTCATTGTTATAAGAAATTATTTTGACATTTGCAACTTCGATGACGTTCACGTTATTCTTTTATCTTTAGATGGAAGATAACGATTGACGTCAACTTTTCTTCAAACATTTATGAATAGATAAATCCTTATAAATTTAGCTTCTCTTCAATATTAACGTTATACATACACACGCGACATTCTAATGAATTCAGAAAATTTTTCATCATCTTCTCTTCAAGCATCTAAGTTCAACGCCGACGTTGGTTCACCATCATCTCTTTACACAGCTGTTCAATTAACAACAAGTAATCAACAAATGGATGCTTTGTCTGCAACCACAAAGTCATCTGTGATTGGCGAGCAACTTACTCAGAATCGCTTAATCACCTAGTACTAGTGCACAACTCAATTCTCAACAATCAAACGAAAATCAACGTATACATTACAAGCAACTACTATGGGCACTTTTTTTCAGTACTTTTATAACATTGGCTGGTGCTTTGATTATTGTTACTTTGGCTGTCAAACACAATAACTTGTGTGGGCAGTATGGCAAATTAGACTGCTTTCAAGCCTATTCTTTGATGATCTTAGGATGTGTACTCTTTTTGGGTGGTTTGTATGCATTCTCAGAAAGCTGTCCGGTGCTTCGTTAACGGTTACAAACGAAGGGATGGTGCTTTCAACGAAGAGACCATCGACAATCACCTCAATCTCAATGCTAAAAATGCATTGTTATTATGATCAATAATCAATTACGAATCGAGTTTTTGCTTATCATATTAACAGTCATTTAAGAATGAATAAACAATTAAATTTATACTCTTTCATTTTTAAATAGTTCACTCTTCATTCATACTATCCTCGTGTATAACTTTTACCTTTCTGTTTAGCCTAACAAAATCTGATGAAAACTAAAACAGAGTTTATTCTAATAGCTCAGTAATCACACATTATATATTTTTAATGAACAGAAGTGTGTTTAAAGGAGAGATACTTTATCGAATAATGTTCCATTGAAAAGTTTAACACATGAATATTGATTGACTCGAGAATGTAAACAATGCTGAAGTCAATCTGTCTCGTCACTTGGATATGATGTAAACGAATTTCATGTGCTTTATAAGTAAATGCATGATGATCCATCTAACATGAACCGCTAGCATTGGACTATTCTATCATCATCTGAATATGCAATATCATCGAAAGCCCATGATGAATTTTTGGCTTGATTATAGAGATTGTTTTGTTACTAAATTGCATCAGTTTTCTTTCGAGTAGTTAGATCAAATTTTTAGCACCAAAGATCATACGAATGGTTATTAATCGAAACAACAAAGTCAAAGGTATTCAATACCATCACAATAAATACAGCAGAATGCACTGGTTTTCAGTTACGAAAACACACAACTCTTCGAATGTTAAAGACCAAACAATGAAAAAAACTTCATTATGTTTATAACAAAAAATGATAGGTAATTTACTTTTTCAGAATAAAACTTTGAATTTTGATTTCGGCACAACGTGAGATTTGTACTGATGATTAAAAATGACAATCAAAACAGCACAAGTTTTTTGAATGAATATTAATAGCAAAGATTAATAATGGATTCTTTGCCTAAGCTCAAACTATTTCGAATATTGACGTAGTGTAAAAATTTCTCATGAAGTTAGAAAAAAAACTTCAACTCGAATTAATTAGTTACAGTAAACAATCGGGCCACTTCGATTTGGCGATAGATTTTGGAAGGCTATCTATAGTGGAAACTATCATTATCGACATGGACGATTGTTGGTTTCATGAACCAACCATCCCTAGAAATTATGATTAATAAGAGATAACTTTCATCATACTCCATCACTCTGATGGGTCTCTTAGCGAATGACTTTCAATCTCAAATATTTTGTGACTATACTCAGAGTTTTAGAAATTCGAACATCTTAGATCTTGGAAATAAATTGTTTCTAAATTCATTGCACGGACTCGTAAAGAACTTCTTACTTGTCGATATCAATTCTATTCATAAGACATCTTCAATATATATAACAAAGTATCTATTATTTTTTATATCGTTTGAGATCAACCCTCACATCTCTTGTTGTACCCAAAGAAAAATACCAAGATAGGATGTTGATGTGTATAAAAGTGTGGATCTAGAGAAGATCCACACCCGCACCCTGATTGTAGTAGAGGTAGTCAGTTATGTGTAATATTCGGGAATTAACGCATAGTTTTTAAACTCATCGTGTACAGACTAGCGGATGAAGTGAATGCAGACGAAAATGAGAGCGAGGCTCGAACTAAGTGTTTCAGGTGACGGAGTGTCTGAGTTAGCTATTGCAGATGGTTGTCCTTGTTGTCGCCAAGCTAGATAAATATTGACAATAGCTGCCTTAGCTTCCCAAACCGCGTCGTTATTAGCGGCATTCGCTGTAACTAAAAGAGCCATTGGTTGAACCAATCGAGGATAAACTACGACATAAGCGTACCAAAGGGTGTTGCTGCCAGTGTGCCATAGAGATAGACCAAGATTATCCTTGCTAGTAATCATTCCGGAGAGTGAGTCTTGAGAATTGGGAGTAGAAGCTAAGGGAAAAACATATGAGCTATGAATGCTTTGCCACATGGATGCATGAAGTAAATAGGGTGAGGTCGCTGAATTGAGAAAGCTGTTATTCATCGGAGCAAAGCCGAATGACGTTAGGTCACGTCCTTCTTGTAAATGACAGGCAATGAATTTAGCCCAATCATTAAGGCTTGCGTGAACCGTACCTGCAGGCCCCCAAGCCTTTGGATTATCAAGATCAATACTATGTATCACACCGGTTGTATCCATGTAATGACCTAATGGTTGAGTAGCAAATGAATTCAATGGTATCTGTTGAATTGGTGAACCAAATCCTGCTGTGATCATTCCCAAAGGATCAAATAATTGACGTTGAATAATCGATTCCCATTGTAAATACCAGATTTCTTCTAATATTAATCCTAATAAAATGAAATTATTGTTCGAATACGAATAAGCTACAGGAACATGAATTGACGGTGGCGCTTTGGGAATGGCCATCGATAATAAGAGACTTAAATGATAGCGGCGTGAGGGCAAAGAATAGTTGCTACAAGATTCCTTGGTACCATTTCTTTCTAATGCCAATTCTTCAGCGTAGAATGCAGCGAATGCCGTGTCCAACGCGTCAACACCAGAGGCGTGAGTCAATAAATGAGCGATAGTAACATTTTTCCATGAGTTATGAATGGCCAAACCACAAGAATAGGGAGATTTAGCGAAGTAGCCAATAGCATTAGAAAGATTAGCGCAGGTATATGAAGTTGACGGTGGTGTTGAATTGGAAGAGAATGGTAAATAATGGAAGATCTGGCCGACAGTGGTGGTAAGATTTAGTTTATCTGCTTGAATTAACATTTGAATGAGGATGGCCGTCATCGACTTGGTGTCTGATCCGAGGTGCCATTTATCGTTGACTGTTACTACTTCTGGAATCACTGCATCAGCGCGACGAACACCAGACACCACGGTTGATACGGGAATAAATGGACAGATCACATTTGGAGGTGACTGAGCACCTGTGTAAGATTCCAATGAAGGTATTTGAATGATTGAGGCACCAATGGCTGGCACGCCAATATATTTGCGTTGAATTTCTTGTAATATGGAGAGTATCGTTTTGTTGAGGTGAATAGGGGTGGCAGGAACTGTGTTGATGCATGGTAATCCAATTAATTGAACGAATGGAGCAGTAGTACCAACACCGTAAGCATAAGGTGCAGCTAGAAGACTAGGAAATGATCCATTCACCGTAGAAAAGTTAGCAGTTGGACTAATCCATGTCGCATGAGCAGGATTAGTGGCGAACAGAGCAACATAACCAGCACCGCCATTACTGGAACCAGCATACCAATAGGCGACACTGTAGCTAATACCAGCTGTCAAATTAACTGGTTGATCGAATGGTAAGGTCCAGGACTTAGGTTTCACATTCGAGAATTCAACAGCGGAAATGGTAATTGTTGCCGTCTGTGCGATGAGCGTAGATGCAGCATCATAGAGAGCAGCTCTGGCAGTGAGAGAGGCGTTATTCTGTCGGGCAAACATGGCAAGTGCAGTAATCTGAACCGTAGAGGTGAATTGGAATGACATCTGAAAAAACACATCCGTAGCGATGGTTGCCAGATAAGAAAAGTTCGATGAAATAGTTGGACCATTTGCCAAGAGAACTTGAGGCACACCCGAAGTGGAGCAAAAGAAGTTGGCAGCCAATGCTGCTGAAGTCAACCAAAGCCAACACCAATAAATAAAAACTCCGGCCAGGTAATGAAAACGCATCCAGGAATGAACCACAATGGTTGTTGAAAGTAACGAGGAGAAGTAGCTGAAACAACAAATGAATGAAAAATTAGCATTAATCCACGTAGATACAAGAGAGAAAACAGTCAATGCGGTCGCACATGGAACAAGTAAAATAAATATAACATAGTAGTAGTGGTATAATAGAATATCTTCAAATTCAAAAATTGATTTAACACACAGCGTTTATCTTTTTACCCCAAAGCGTAGATCATCTTATCACTCATCAAAAAGAGTTATTTTGACGTCTAGCATGAGCATTACCTCGTATAGGTTAATTATATAATCGATTCAATTTTTTGTAGTGATGTGAAGAACTCATGAATAAAAAAGACCGTATATGAGACTTATAAGCCTTTTCAAAACGTTTACGACAGTGCAATATACAATATATTCTTTAGTGATTTATATATGTGAAATACTCTTGAATATATCCTTCGCAAGGATTTACTACAGATTGCACTTTCACAAATCCTTTTTTTTTATTTACTATTCTACGCTGTTTCTACATTGCAGAATAATTCTTCAAGCCTACCGTCGAGAATACCTTCTCTTTATTTTCTGTGATTATTCTGCACATAGCGAAATCAAATATAAATTTTCTTTTTCATCTCTCCTTCTTATAACTAATGTAATGTACATAACGATAACAGCATGATGCAGTACTCTTTGGGTAGTGTCGACTTATGTGACAAAATGCATAATGAATCTACCTTTTTGTATTCTTATTGACATGAGTCAACGCAAGTCTAAGAGTTACGTTTGATGCAGTTAGTCGGCAGAACACCACATCAATGACGAGAAGAAAAAGTGAAAGAAACAAAAAATATTTAATGTTACTGGATATCGCACTCTCGTATTGTGTACAGAATGATAAAGAAAAATACGTGAAAGAGATTTGTAATGATAAATGAGAAGAGTCTTCCAACTTGACTGAATTACAAACCTCTATTCTCACATGAAGGATATATACAGGGTGTCCTAAAAGTCACACTACACTCCAAAAAAACATTATCTGCAATATATAATCCGATATCTATATTACATTATTCTTCACCAGTTTTCAGAAAAATAAAAACTTCTTCTAGGCAGTTCAAGAATATAACCATGGTTTTTTTTTTCAAATTAGACAATGTGTTGAGAAAAGCGAGATATAGTGTTGTGAAGTGGCTTTGTTTTTGCTTATTGCAACACTGTATTAGAGTGCTGCAGGATAAAGCTTTTTCCTATCTTATACCCTAGTCTTCCGTATCCGCCAGACAAGAGCCAAAAATAGGTCATTTGACAACAAAAAAATTCTCTATCCAGACTCATTCTATATATTTATTTCTTTTTTGTTAGAAAGAACATTTCAGGAAACCGTGCAATATAAAGCTCTTTTTTTTCTCATTCTTACTTTTTAAGCGAAAAAAAGGAGCTACAAGTTCAATGAAAGAAGCATACACAGAGAAAAAACGCAAAACTACTATTTTTTTCAGCATAGGATGATGGAAATCATCGAAAGTTTTTAGTGCTCAATAAAAAAATTTGTATTATTTTCGAAAGAACCGAACTTCGACTATCTTGCCATACATCTGCCTTAATTTTTACTTTTTTGATGATCAAGCCTTAATTTATATCAAACTAGAACTTTGTAGGACAATCGCGAGACTTGAAAAATCCTATTAGGCTTGCACGACTCTGATTTCCTTGTTAGTTTGATTTTTAACAAGAAAGAAAATTATATGAACAAAAAATGGAGTTAGCTTTTTTTATTTACATCAAATTATATGTTTAACAATAACAAAGTATTAAAACAATTTCCACCATGTAAATAAATAATTATAAATTTGTTTAAATATTGATGGATAATTATTATCCCAACAATTTACATTTGGATTATAAAATTGACTAATACGTATTAAATTCGTTTTCGCTATAGTCCAATTAAAATTTGGCAAACGCATATTTGTTATATTGAATATCTTTCTTATAATATTCATTAAATATAAAATATGTTGATTTTTTTCTTTGATAGAATGTAAATATTGATAATGACCAAGAAAACAAAGTGTTGAATGCATATCAATTATTGATGTTGGTCTATAACGAACTGAAATATCATATAATTGTGTCCATTGAAGATATTTGGAATACTCAGAATAATTTTTATTTAAACGATGCAATTCTTTAGCAAGATCTTCTATTGTTTGAAAATCATCAACATGTATATATGAATTTGGTATAGCTATACGTTGATATTGTTCTTTTTTAGCACCTAATACAATCGGTACAGCATGTCCATTTAAACCTTGTATCCAATATTTTTCTGTAATATATGTATCACATTTTGAATTTTCAAATGATAAATAAAAACGATAATTTAATAATATATTTTCCATACAATTTGATGTACCTTTTTGACATTGAATTGATAAAATTGGTGAATGATAAATGGATTTACAATTACCATATATATCAATATGAATATTTTTTTGTGAACGTAATTTATTTACATAATCTTCACGACGTGAATGAGTATTACAATTAGAAACAAACCAAGCAATATAAACAATATTTTGATTTAAAATTTTTTGTTTAGTTTGTTTTAAATAAGGTTGAAGAGATTTTATGGCATGAGATGATAATGGTTGATTACAAGTATAAGGACAAATATTTAATAAAATTTCTTTTCGATTAATTAATTCTTTATGAAATATAGAAGAAAGAGTATTTAAATATATAGAAGATACATTCATAAAAGTATCTGATAATAAATCTAATGTTAAATTGATTGTTTGATGAAGATTTATATTGAGTTTACTTTTAAGAAGATCACCAATTTTTGGTTTGATACGATATCCCTGAAGAAGAAAAACAAACAGACGATGTAAGTTTTTTTTTTCATATGAATAAGTTTTCCATTGTCGACAGATAAATATGATTTTATAGTAAAAAACAAAAAGTATTCGTTAGTGTCCAACTCATAATCATATTGTCCTGAGTGCGGAATATCGCTAAAATATCAAGCACATAGTCTCTGTCTTCAACAATAAAATGTATAAAAGAAAAAAGTTTGATTTATGTCAGACACTGCTATCAATAATTCTGTTCTATTAAACTTTACACTTTCTGAATGTCATTCATGGAATAACTCATGAGAAAAAAAAAGAATTACAACTGTAATCATCAGTGCTGATCACAGAGAGTGAGATAATGATCATTATTGTACTATATACTCTGGATCTACAAAAAATGTGGACCCACAACTTCCTATATTGATTGCATAGACCATATTTCTGCTTGATCTTGTTTACATAAATACCACTAAAACTATTCTATACACCTGAAGACTTTGATGTTACTGTTGATTGGACTATTATGAATGATGAATTTTGTTTATTGATTAACTATGTAAACGTAATGCTCCTTTTCACTAAGCGAAAACTTTCAATTTATTCATTCTCAAAGAGACTCGTCACTTGTTCCTCGAACAGAAGTGGATAAACTGAATACAACATTGATAATGACTTCTCGTATGTGTTATACTGAAATTAATTTGATACTTAAACGGCTAGCTATCGTCTGACCGACAATCTAATAAGTGTAACCTAGTTATTGAAATTTAACAAGGCTGAATTCGTTTTATTTTTTCGGTGAAAAATTATACATATTCTGTAGATGTTGGTTTGTCGAAATAGTCAAGAAAAATCAATATGATTTGTCAAAGTAGCAAAGAATTTTTACCCATAGATCAGTGAATTACAACTGCTCTATTGACTTTTTAGTGAAAGCTAGAATATATATTGAAATGAAGAGTATTTCAATCTGACACTTGTTAATAAATACCGGAATTTTCAATCAAAAAGCATGTCATCTTCTCACAGCGATTGAATATTCACGACATCTCAATTAACATAATCTGTTTGTTACTTGATGACAGTTTTTTGAAACTTTGAGAATTTTAGAACGAAATACCATACTCTAAGCATGCTTGACGATTTACATTTTGTGGATAGATGCGTTGAGTATTAAAGTAAAGATCTGGTAACATTAGCTGACTTAATGCATAGAAAGATACTTTTCGAATGTGTATCATTCCAAGAAATATTCTAAGAACATTTCAATGTCAAAAAAAGTACTTTGAGTGAACTCACGTTAATTTCTCAGAACCGTTTCTCTAATAAAGGTTATGAATATTATATAAGATAACAAAAAAAAACTCGGTCCCATCACTTACAAGTTTAAGTTGAGAGTGCTGAATTTTTACATGAATGCCATAGTTCAACTCAGAAACGTTAAAAAAGCTATACGTCTTTTACATTACACGTTTAACAAACTTTTCACAAAAAGAAACTACTATTCTTGAAGCGACTCTCTGTGAAAAGTTCCAAATCGAAATTTGAAAATCAGTTTTCTTGACGTTTCTGAGTGGGGGAGCACAAAATTCATTGAAAAACTATCGTATAAGTAGTCTCGAGTTAAAAGTGATTTATCAGTTGACGGAGTTCTCTCGTCAGGTTATCAATTATTAAAAAATTATTTTAAAAAAAAAATTATATTTTTAATGTTGCTCAATTAACAAATTGTTCTTTATCTTAACAGTTACATATATGTATAGTTCTATATTAAACATTTTTGTTTTCCTTTTAAAAAGATTTTTAGAATCAATAGGAATTCTTCTATGACTGAAGTTTATAATATATATAAATGTTAATTTAGAATTTTCATTATTTGAAAGGAAAAAAAAGAAAAGTACATACTCGATATTGAACATGAAAATCTGATTCAGGTTTAAATGTTGATGTTAAATTAAACCAATCATCAAAATCTTTTACATTTTTCATATCGACTTTTCGATAAGAATTTCTTGGAGATTCTTCTGAATGAACTATCCATAATTGAGATTGATGTAAACTTCGATATGAAATATCATTAGATAAAATTGGAAAATGAACAAGATCAACAAGATTAACAAAAACACTATCAGCTAATGAATAATCTTCTGGATCAAGTATATTACATATTTGTTTTAAATTATTATTAAAAATTTTTGTATGAGAATCAGTACGTATACCATAGGATGTTGTATAATGAGCAATAGATACTTTTTTAAATGTTAAATTATTATTTAATATAAATGTATGATTATTATAAATATGTTTTATAAAAGTTTTTTGTATTTTAATAAGAAAATTTTGAGAAATAAAAAATATAATAAAACTTATAATAAGAAATAATATAATTTTTTGATAAATATATTGATTTTTGCGATTCACCATAGATGTAGATACTCTACTAAATGAAGAGGTTTTTTTTTTTTCTTTCTAATCAATATATTGTTACTGAATAAATATTAAATTTTTAAGAGTAAAAGAAAAAAAATCTATTGTCCTTTTCGATACAAATATTTATTATACTGATTCATCTTCAATATAACATTATCTACTAATGGTCTATCAAAGAATATTATTTACTGTTCTGTCATTCTCTTTCTTCAGTGGCTACAATCTTATAAATAAATAAGAACAAAAAAAAAAGAAGAAAGAGAGAATGAAGAACATGTTTTTTGTTATTTCTTTCATAATTAACATCGAACAATCATATGTTTTTTTTTTCTAGTCGACTATGATATTTTATTTTGAATAAATTATATTAGAAAATTATCTAAGCAATATATGTGAGTAGATTTTTAATCAAATCTTAATAGTGTTGTTGAATAAAGATGGCGTACTTCAAGGCCATTTTTTCCCAGTTTTTTTTTTGTCAACATATTCTCCAAATGACTCATTGTTGTAACTGGGAATTTTGTTAAAATAAATAACAATAAACTTAACTTTCTTTTCTATATTAAATACGTTGTTTTGTAGGCTATGCACTATAAGAAAGTGAAACTTGTATGACATACTATCAGACTGTTGAGAGATCCTCTATAGTTGTCAAATTGTTTTTTTTAGTTAAGACGATGTTTATTTTGATGAGTGCTTAAAGAGTAATAGAAAAAATCTAGAATTGTTTGGTTTTCTAGATGTTCGTTCTTGAGATATTGACATTTTATTGTCTTTTTTTGCCTCATTCAGATTAGATAGAATATCTATTCTCTAATTTCGATTTCAAACTTTACATAAAAGAAATTCTTAATAAGATTAGTTGATTGTGAAAGTAGTATTTTCTTTATGGAGAATGTAAAGAAGAGATATTCGAAAAATTAAAACTTGCATAATGAACTAATCTTATTGAGAACTTTATTCGTGGAAAGTTTTAAGTCGAATTTCTACATGACTTAAGGCTATTACTCTCTAACATTCATCAAACTAACATCATGTCAATTGCATAGCGATTTAAGTCCTAGAGACGTTCTCTCGGGATATGAACAGTAAGTTTATTTAGATTTTTTAAGAGAACTAATGAGTTACATTAGTTGATAAAAAGTGACAGACGTTTACAAGATATTTCGCATTTATGTATAGCTTTAAAACTTGTGTTTCATGAATGATTTTTCTATATTTTAACAATTCAGGTTGCTTCTTTTTTAGTCATATTACTAACGCTTGTATTTCTGTGATAACTTATCCGAACAATCATACTTAAGGCTAACTATTTTTTTAAATATCCAGGGGCGATGCGAGCACGGGGGGGGGGGGGCTTGGGAGAGGGTACCTCCTGCTTTGAGAATTCTGCCTCAGATTTTCTTCTAATTTAGAGAGATTATTAAAGAGTTTTCTCCGATTTTGGAAAAGTATAATCGGACAAATTTTATAAATTTTGAGAAAAATTGTAGGCTACTTTCTCCGATTTTTGGAATCCCCCTGTTCTGACCTCTTCGCGGCGTCTCTGTAAATATCGAGAATAAGTCAACAAATATATAGCATATTAAAATTAGTTCTAGGTAAATTTAGAATTTAATGATAAATGCATTTTTATTCTGCATTGTTACATCACTAACACATGGAAGGATGCTGTAGCTGTAGACACATGATTATATCGTACCAGTCACTAGATGGCATTATTTTATATTTTTCCAAAGTTGAAAAAAAGATAATAATCATTTTCGTTGATTCATCACAATTTTTAGTGATAAGGAAACTATCAAATAGATATTGTGTAGAAATATCACTACTGACCTCAATGAAGAAATATATTTATTGGCCAAAATTATTCCAGTCATTCTTAGGACTCTACAAATATGAAATTTTTTAGTCTCTATATTCCCTTAGAAATATATATCAGTATACTCAGCGAATCTATCATTGTGTAGTCCTTTATAAGGCCATTCCTTTCTTCAAAAATCAATCTTCGATCAGATACATTCAAATTACATGAAATTGTCAGCCCTATACTATGATGTATGTTCTTTCAAACAAACATAAAAAAATAAAATATATAAAACAATTCATTTTTCATGATCATATAGATCATGAAAAATTTTCTGCATAGAAGAAAATGAAGAACAAGATATCTTTCTATTCATGTATCTTAATTTTTAGTTTATAAATTACCAACTCAACAAACTTCATGCATAGAAATACTAGTGTTTATTGAATCATTGTAACATATTATTACAAAAAAAATAGCATATTTTGATAGAATTAATATCTCAATGTGGCAGCGAACGCATATTTTCGAGTAATCAATGAAACTTATGTCAATGCCTCATACTCAGCATTTTTATCAACTAGACAAAAAGAAAAAAAACTTAGTTTCAATTGCTTAGAAATAATAATAATTATTTATATAATTTATTTATTTATGTGAATTATCCTGTATTTTTAGATTATAAAAAAAGAAAAAAAACATGACTGAAGAAATATCGACGAATCATCCTCCATTAAGTGAACAAAATTCAAATGAAATTGTTGCTAATCCTGCATTTATCACATGGCATTATCCTCCATATTGTGAACTTTGTAATGTTTATTTTTCTGGTGAATCATGTTCGAAAATACATTTTGATGGTCGAAATCATAAGAATCGATTACATACATGGAAAAAATATCAAAATAATTTAGAAACACTTTCAAATAATTCAAAACAATTTCTATGTGAAATATGTTGGAAAGAAATGAATACACAATTAATTTTGGATAATCATTGTAAAAGTCCCGCACATTTAAAAGAAGTTAAAGGACGTTCAATTACACAAAAATTAAAAGATGAATATAGACAATTAAAAGAAACCAATTCAATAAAATAGTTTATTAATTAAACAAGACTTTCATCTTGTTTTAATTGTTTTAAACTTGATCGTGGTATTGGTTTTGGTATATTATTATGTAATAAACAAGATATATTTGTATATATAGATGAAATTTTTTTTTGTTCATGATAATTTCCCGAAATTCGATTTGGTGATGTTTGTGGACTAGATTTTTTTAATATTGGTTTTGGTATTATAATAATATTATTTGAAGGTGAATTATCAGATAATGATGATGTTGTTGTTGTTGTCAGAGGTTTTTGAATTTCATCATCTTTTGTTTGAATTTGAGATACAGATGTTATAAAAACTTTCGAAAAACTAAGTGATGAAGAAGATTTATTCTTAGGTTGTTTTAATTTTCTAGTAGTATCAATTGTTGTAGAATTATTAGAATATGATTTTTGAATATTTTGATCATCAAAAGATTTTTCTGATGATGAACGTTCAACACCTATTTTATAATAACAAAAAAAAAGTAAAATAGAATTTTATTAATTGATTAATTATGAAGAAGAAATTTTGTATAATTACCTGAATCATTATCATCATCTCGTATAATTTTTCGTCGATTTTTAATTATTGGTAATGATGATAAATATTGTTTTTGTTGAACAGCTGTTATAATTGCTTTTCGTTTTGGAATATATTGTTTTAAACGTAATAAATCAGGTTCACTATCATCTGTTTCACTTTTTTCAGTTCTTTCTGATATTGATGATAATTTTCTTGATGTATATTGTTCATCAGTTGTTGTCAATCCTGTATTATAATTATTATTCAATAATGATGATGAAATTAAAGATGTATTTTGTATTTGTTGATTTAATGGTGATGATGATGATTCATATTCATTATGCATAACACGTCGTTTTTCAATATAATCATTATAATGATTATCATCTACATCATCATTTGTTATTGTTGTTGACATAAGATTTTTTTTTGATAGATTATCACCTGATGAAGAATCTACACTTGATGTATGACGCCATACAGATGAATCATTTATATAATGACGATTATTTTTCAAACGATATTTTTGATATAGACATAAAAATGAATAGAAAAATAGAACAATAAAAAGTTTAAGTAAACTAAAAAATAATAATATATATGCTAATACATCCATCCATGTATCAAGAAAATACATTGTACGTGTAAGACAACCAATACTAAACATATTACAACTTAATGGTACATTATTTTGATATGATAAACGTCCATCAGATCCACAACAATGAAATGTTAATTGAAGTTTATCTAAAGCTCGTTTAGCACGTTCATCATTACCTTGTCGATAAGTAATTACTAAAAAAAAAAAAAAAATCAAAACATTTACATTAAAATTATTTATCAATTAAATTTACCTAATTTTGGTAATTGTTCTATAAGTGTAAGTCTTGTTTCATATTTACTTGTAAATGTCAGTATTGATATAGTAAATTCACCAATAATAATAAAAACAATCATTGTTGATGCAATAAATAAAAATACATGTGCTGAATATAAACCCCATACTAAGATTAAACACATAGCTAATGTTATTATTGATGAAACAAATAAACATAATGATAAATATCTTAATATCCATAGATCCTATTAAATAAATAATACACACAAAAAAACAAAAATAACAACAGCAAATATTGTATTTTTTTGTTATTATTCTTATAAATTATATATTTACCATATAACCAATATCAGCAAGACTATATGCTAAAGTTTTATATCGTTGATCAAGTACACTCCATAGAGCAAATGCTAATTCAGTTAGACCAAGAATACATAATAGAACTATAGATAATTTACTTAAAAATGTTAACATTGATTTATTCATTTTATCAAGAACTTAGATCGGTAATATTAAATTGATATAAGAAACAAAATTCATCATCTGAAAAAAAAATAAATAAAGAAACATTTATGTCAATAAGTAAATAGAATGTTTTATAATTAATAATCTAAGTTTTTTTGAATTTTTGTCTAATCTATCATATGAAGATTAAAAACAAAAAAAGACAACAATTTTTTTTTTCAGTTTTTTTTTGTTTATCTTAAATTAAAAAATCGTTATTTGTATAGTTCTTGGTTGATAGAACAATATGATGAATCAAGAAAACGAAAAACTATTTAGGATAATTTTATTGTTGTCTCATACAAAAAAAAAGAAAAATAAATAGAATACTAAAATATGCATTTATATTCTATTTTCTATTATTGATGCATCAATGTAAGAGAATTGAATAATAAATTTTTTTTTTTTTATGTCTATCTATTATATAAACTAAAAATGTATACAGAGATGGAAATGATTTTTTTGCTTCTATTATGATCAATTTACTCTGCATGAAAGCAACATAGTTATTTAACTCTCTCTTGAAACCAATAAAACAATACTGTTCTAGAGACATGACGACAGTTATCTTCTTTCATTATATATTGTTCATACTTGACACATCGATAAAAAACAAAATTAGTCTTACCTTAAGGCATATATAAGATCGATTGTGTTATGAATAAGGCAGACATTTTTTTATAATAAAAAAAAAAATAACATGACTTACAATGTTCTTGGATTAGATGAAAAGAAAAGAAATATCTTTTTTCTTTTTAATGTATCCTGACAAGAATGATTGATTTTTATATATAAAGTCAATTTATACTTAAAAATCTAGCACATCTAAATCTTAATACCAAAATCTCCATATTAATCATACAACTATAGATATGACTGTAAGTGTTAATTTCTTTTTTTTTTTTCAATAAACTTCAATGTTAAACTATCAATAGGTAAAAAAAAAATAGCATAACCTTGTAGAAGAAATAAGAGAAGAGGAAATAATAAAAATACAGAGACAGAGAGAGAGAGAGACACGCGTCATTTCAATGGTATTTATTTACAACGTTTTTGACCTCTACAAAAAAAATATTAGAAAACACGAGAAGAAAAAGTACTACACTATTAATAAGTTACATTGTTCATCTTCTTATTAAATGTAATAGTTCTGCTTGATAATTGTCATGAAGAACTAACTTTGATGATTGAGACATGCACGAAACAGTATGAATATTTGTCAATTCTTACCGGTTTTTTTTTCTTCATTCATTCGCGTATTTATTTGCCTACTTCTTTCGTTCTATTCGTCATTCAAAACTTACCTGTTCTTCAGTCCCTACCAATTTTTACTTCGTTTCTTTTTTCAATGTCACATATTCAAAACTACCATAAGGCATAAACACGAAGTGACTAACTGTAAAAAAAGAATTCATAGGATATATATTATTTCTTTGTTCTTATTTTGTTAATAGATGGTCTCATTTGTATGAGAATCACACAATCTATTCAACGGATGTTCATATTAATTTTTTTTTGTTACTGTTGTTCTGATGAATTCAGTTCAGATGGTATAGGTTTATTATATAAAATGTTACTTGATTGGCTCAGTTAGTTGTGTTTTTTTATGGTGACAATCAAACAAGAATATGTTTTTTTTTTCTGCACTTAGATTAATGAAGAAGAAAAAAAAGTCAGTTCTTCGTCTCGGGATAAAACAATTTGCTTAATTAATTTTTCTTTTGATGATGTTGAATCTGACTGATATTCAAAGAAATAGAATTTGTTTGTATTTTATATTAGACGTACATGTGGAATAACAAAATTTGATTTGCATAAACATCAATATTGAAAATCTTTTTTATTATTTATCTCCCAAAAAAAAAAAAACAATTTTACAAAATTTTATTTCTGAAATATTTCATAATTCTTTTCATGTTATATCATTATATTGTAAAGAAAAAAACAACAACAATATTTATTCTAAAAATAGATTGCATTTGTAATTGTTTTAATGTTTAATTGACAATCTTTTATATCATTAATTCATTGATAAATGAAGTCCGAATATAATAAAAAGCTTTCTTTTTCAAGAGATCATAAATAAGTTATATAAATATAAAACTAGGTTGAAATACTCTGATAAGCAGAGGGTACTTTTTTTTTCAATCTTGTTATTGAATATGCTTCGAAGAAATTATCGACCACAGCGTGCCTTATTCGCATGACAAGTGGGCATTGAACTTTCTTCCTTGTAAATGATAAAATATAACACAGAAAAGCATTTTTAAGAAAAGAAAGACATTTTTCGAAAGAAAATTTTTTCAATAACAAAATATCTGAGGGAATTCTTGCCTCCATTTATTCAAGAAAATTCTTTTTTTTTTTTAATATTTGTTTTGTGGTAAATATCATTCGATGCAATTTAATATGTGGATTCCGACTATACTATTTTCGTCTATTAAACATTTTCCAGAGTCAAAAAAAAACTGAAAAACGTAAGTTTTTTGAACAACCACAATGCCGTTCAGGAATGATTGCAACATTCGTGATCAGTAGATACGAGAACTTGTCAGATCTAGAGATGAGATGTAGAGAGCTAAATTGTCTCAGTCAAAAAAAAACTATACAATTTTGCTTTGATTGATATGATCTATAATATAAGTTTTGCTAAAAACTATAGGAAGTCGAACTACAATTTTCATTTTCAATTTGAATAATCTTTTTCTCATAGTTCAGTCAAGGCTATTAGGATAAAAATTGTTGCCGTATATCTCAAGTGCTATCCTATCAAACTTAATTTTCATCATATACATTTTATTAGAAAAAGTATTATTTCTAATGACATTTATCAGTTAGACAAACACTATCAATTATTATATTATTTTATCTTGTCTCTTACAATTTTATCTCAAACAAGTTCTAAATTGTTTTCTTTACTTTCACTATGAAAACAAACATACCATTCTTTCTATGAATATAATAAATTAAGCATGAAGGAATACTTATCAATTATTCAATATAAAAAAAAAAATGATTCCTCATTTCTTCTTCTAATTCACATATGCTGATTATTAACCACTTAACTGTATATCAGTATTGATCCTAAAATAAAAAATATATAGTTCAAGATCAAGGAAAAATATTGTAATAGCGAAATTAGAAAATCAGTAATTTTCTCTAGGAATGCGGTAATATTCGTTGTGCGGAAAAACAGTCTTTTTTTTATGTAAATTTTATTTTATATTCAACTCAAACACTTGCCTAGATTACCATGTACTTTTCTGATAATGAGCCTGCCATTGACTTGATATGCAATCAACTTAAATTAATACTGACGACAAAAATGTTTAATACTTGCGATATTACTGAAAATACGACTAAAGTAGTAATGTAAATTCAATTCGTTTCATAGATTTAGCTTTAATAAGTGAGAACAAAACAATTTCTATGCTCGTTAGTATGCAAAGCTCTTCTGTAAATAATCAAATGATATTATACTAGGATAGGATCGTTTCAACAAATACGGTTAAAAAAATCAATGAATTAATCTGGTACTTTGCTTTTTCGAAAAATTTCCGTCATGTTCTGATTAAAACATGTTTTATTTTTCAGATAAAGTGAAAAATCTTTTTTTTTGCCGTTTCTTTGTTTATGTTTTTGCTTGTGTATTCCAGGGTTCTCGCAGGAGCTTCATTGTAGCCAAAGGCATTTTTTGTTCTGTTGCAAAGATCATGTCAAGATCCAAGGCATGACAGAGCTTATCTTTTGAATTTCATATGATTTGAATGTTTTTCAAACGACGGTTAATGTTTGACCCAAATCATATGAATAGTCTAAAGAACACCTGAAGACTTAGTTTTTAAAGGATTGGATAATATTTTTTTAAATGATGAGTTATTAATTGTTCAACTTGATATTGATGGATTTCATAATTAACTTTATTCGATACTTGATATTATCATACTATATATTATGAAGACTTTTTATATATAATACAACAAAAAAAAATTGAGAAAATTTCAAGAAAGATGAAAAACGAATAAGAATCTTGTAATACGGTCCATAAATGTTTTGAAAGTAAAAGCTGGAATTCTTTTTTTTTTTTTCTAAAGAAAAATTTCACTTTTCTTATCAAATTATCATTTTTTTTGGGTCATTCTCTCTTTAAACAAATAGACTGTTATCATATTTATTATTTTTTTTTGCTTTATTATTTTTAGTTATTTCGTTTTTTTTCTGATTTTATATTTGTTTAGAATATTTCTTCATTTGAGTTTATGGATCAATTAATAACAATATCTAGTAGTACAGAAGATCTTTCTTCAAACGAAACAACCGATGTTGATAATACAGCATCATCATCATCATTGCCTATTCTTACTTCTCAAACAGACGCTATAGATCTTAATATTCCATATGAACAACTTGAAAGACAAATAGATGAATTAAACAGAGAATTAAATGAAAGTATGAAAGATTGCATATATATATTTTTTTTTCTTTTTATTTTGAAAATAAAAATTTTTTCTCTTAGGTAAATCTGCCGAAAAACGTGCTAATGATGAACGTGATAAATATTTACATATGTATAATCGTTTGAATGAACGTTTTTTTACATTTGAACGAAAACAATTAGATCAAATGCGTCGAATATTAAATATTTTAACATCAGATCAATATAAAATACTTTCTGGTTAAAAGCAATCTTTTTATTAATTTTTTTCATTTCATTTATTTTTCTTCAGAGCATCAAGATGGTTATCGACGTCCACAACGAGCTTTTACTAGTCCATCAACATCTATCTTATTACCATCTTTATTAAATGAAACTTTAACTGATTCAGATAGAACAATTGATCATCAGAAAAATGAATCTGACTGGGATGCTTTACTTATACAGGTTTGTACTTATTTATATACAATTGAAGTAATTGTTTTTGTTTTATTGATTGTAAATTTTGAAATATGAAGTTTATCATTCAACCTTTTATCTTATTTAGATATCAGAACTAATGGATTTTTCAGAAAAATTTACTGCTAAGTATGCTGAACAAGCTGAAGAAAATAATAAATTACGTTTATTAAATAGTCAAAAACAAGATGAAAATGTTAAATTACTTGTCAATTTATCATTAGCTAAAGCTGAATATGAAAAAGAACAACAAATGCGTAATGAATTTGAAAGACAATTCATTGAAGCAAATCAAGTTATTGAACAGGTCAATTTCTTAATTTTAGAAAACTATTAATTTTAATAGATGAATTTTTTTTAGGATCGTTCAAAACGTTTACAAAAATTAAGAAATTATGCATCATTAGCTGATGATGAAGGCGATATTTTGGTATATTTTCATTTTTAATATTTATATTTCAATGAAAATTTTCAGCTGTACAGCTAATTCACGATACTATTTAAACAAAGTTATTAGTGCAATACCTATGGAATTAAAATATGAAATACGATGTATTAGTTATTGTTGCTAATCATAGCGAGATTGTTTTGTTTCTATCTATTGTTGGGCGCATTTTTTTCATTATGCTTTTAGTTAATCTTCGAGAAAATCAATAAGAAAGTAGGGCATATATAATAACGAGACTTTATCAATACATGGCCTGTCATGACTGGGGGTGGTGAATTAGAATTAACATTAGCATTTATTCATACTAATTCTAATGCTTTAGCCTTACTGGTATTAGTGTTAAGTAATGTATATGTGTTAGCATTAAATTAGCATTATTTTTAACACTAATACTTGGATTCGGAAAACAGTAGAACATTGTTCTGTTTTTGGGAATATGACTCATCAGTGCGGTACCAATGAGTCATACTTTCCCAAAACAGAACAATTTTCTACTGTTTTCCGAATCCAAGTATTAGTGTTAAAAATAATGCTAATTTAATGCTAACATCTATGCATTACTTAACACTAATGCCAATAATGCTAAAGCATTAGGCTTAATTTTAATACTAATTCTAATTGACCACCCCTAATCATGACTGCGGGGCGAGGGTTCAAAAATTTCTACTCTTAAACTTAAACATTCTTGTTAGATCGTGTTTTACAAAAATTTCTGCCATTGAAGATATACAAGTAATCGTTATTCCGAAAAAATTTGTTTTGATAAGATTTAGTCAGATAAATAGAGATAAATGATTGCTTCAATCACCATCAAGTCGATGTTATAAATAGTGACTTCCAATAATTATTCGATCATTTTTTTCAAGTTTTTTTTATTGTCATCGATGCTGATAAAAATTCAGATGGTGATTTTTTCAAAGAACTTTCTTGCTAACAAGTATTTTTCGAGGATAGAATCTCTGTACAACCGAAATCCAGTTTCTTCGTATATCGAAAATTGCAAATAGAATTATATTTAAATTGCTCAATATGACACACCAAGCTATTCTCATCAACATGAGATGTCTTCCAGTGTTCTATCACGCTTTTTTTTTTTACTGAGATACATGAATCTGACATAAGGTACAAAAGCCGTTTGTTTTTGCTATTTCATATAGAAATATCATTTTTGTCTACTCTGTATTATTGATGTATTTCGGTCATAAAAAACGTAGTAGGAAATTGAAAGATGCTTCATTTTGTAGCGAATTGTTCCGTCAATCATTTTAGGTAATTCAAGAAGAACTGTATTGATGAAGTCCACTACGCAAAAAATTTCGATTTCGTCTTTCAAAACTTGTATCCTTGAGACAGGTCGAATAGCTTTGGAAGAGGTAGTGTATAGATTGCTATGTGAGCTCTAACAAAAAGTGCTGTAATGAAGGAAGTCATTAAATTTATTCAAGACTTTGAATTCGAGACAATTTGTGTTATGTAGATTGAAATAAGTTATAAATATCTTGAAAGTACTTCGCTCTGTTAGCTTATTAGTGTCAAGATATTACATTCTTATCGTAGTTATGCAATCAAAGCCTTGATCCTCTTTAGAAACGCAGAAAAAACTGATTTTCAAAGTTCAACTTGAAAGTTTGTATTGCAAAATGTTTTAACGAGAATAGCTTATTATAGAAATTTTAGTCTAATGGATTGGCTTCTATCCTGAAATAACAACGTAGAATCTGTTAACATATATGAGTGACGAAAACACCTGAAACTTATGCAATGATCTATTCTCGTTAAGATCTTTTTCTACTCTACATTTCATTTCTAAAATCAAAAATCAGCTTTTTTACTGTTCACGAGAAGGGCAGCAATAAGCTAACAGCATGAACATTGTTTTAACTCAAAAGTGATGAATCCAGCTAGAGAATTTCGCTTTTGAGTCTCATGTGAAAAATTCACCAGTAATAAATTACTTTTGAGATGAGTCTTATCTCACTAGTACGACCAAAACAGATCTAAAAAAGTCTTTTCTATGATTTTGTTTTCTTCTTAAACTATGGCTATTTTCGGGAACTTTTCCAGAAAACACTATGTTTCATCTAAGATCGGTTTTCGAGTATAAATTGTGCAAAAAATAAAATTGTTAATCGAACTAAATCATTATGAAACTCATAGATTTAGTATTTTCTGTCCTCGGATATTAATATTGAAAATTCCGTTATTTAACAAAACACACATTAGTCTTATACTTGTATTTCACGAAAGAAGATATTAGAAAGTCTAACACTTTCACAATGAATTAGTTCGATTATGACCTTTATTTTAAGTAAAGTTTGAACTCAAAAGTTGATCTGAGAGCTAACACAGCATTCTGTTGAAAAACTCATTAATATGATAGTACCTTTTCTAAACAGTTTAGTATAATTAAGAGTGAAATAGCCAAACCAGAGTTGTCACCTTTAGACATGATAACAATTGATTAAATATGAATTCCAAAATTGAATTTGTAATCAATGTATCGAGAATCAAGTTCTTAGTTACTTCGAAGCATCTGTTAAAATTGTTTTTACCAAACATGCTTTTTTTCTGTATGAAATCTTCAGTGTTGATGGTTTGGATTAATGTTTTTTCTATAGAATTCGTTTTTTCTTTTGCTATCATCACTAGGTATGCGACAGTTGATAGCTGAATGATTTGGAAGAGCTGAATAAAATTACTGGTCATTTTTTGTTTTCTTAAAAGCTAGATTATGAAATATTCTGTTTATCATAACTAATTGGTTTGTGAGGGCTCTATTTTAAGTTATGTGAACTGAGTCGGACACATGAGATAAAATAGGACTATGATAAATACATTCAAAAGAATAGAAATCCAAGATCACATAAAATTAACAGGTTATCAGCTCCACTTATGTGAAAAGCGGTAAATGATCGACACTAATTTAGTTCGTCGACATGGAGCTGCAACACACTTATCGATACACAATTAGATAAAGATTTCTTAATTTAAGAAATTATCTTTTTCTACGTAGTTATATCTTCTGAAGTGAAAAAGCTCTGTTGTCTAACATATGTATATATGTATTTAATTTTAGTTATCAAGTTTAATAAAAAAAGCTGAAAAAAATGATGTTGATTTTCGTGAAATGAAATTAAACTATGAAAATGTTTTTACTGAACAAGTTAATCATATAAAAAAACTTGTTAAAGAACGTGAAGTATTACATTTATATATTCAAAGACTTGAAGTCGAAAATTCTTCACTTGCAGCAAGAACAAATGATGATGAAACAATTAAATTATTAACTTATTCATCACAATCACCAACATCATATGAAGTAAATAAACAAGAATTTATTATGAAAAACAAAAATCTTTTTCGTTTAGGAAGCTTGCACTTTAATTATTCAATTGCGTGAACAAATAATTGAACAAATTAAAATTCGAGATAAACTTCGACATGATATTGAACAATTAGAGCATAATTATAATGCTGATATACGTCAACGAGAACAAATTGAACAATTAATTAATAGAGATTTAACTGCAGCTAAGGATGAAATCGGTAAAAGAAAATATTTATCATCATATTTATAATTTTCGTTCCACTGTTGTTTTTTTCTTGAATAGTTGTTCTACAAAGTGTTCGAAGTGAATATGAACATCTATTAAATTTAACAAATGATCGTGAAAGACAATTAGAAGAATGTACAAATGAATTAACAACAACAAAAACAGTAGTTCATTCAATAACTAATAGATTTAAAGAAAAAATTGAAGAAATTAGTTCTGAAAAGGTCAACAAAAAAAAGACACAGAATTTTGAGTTGATTAAAAGAGAAAAATTCGTTTATTTTTCTCTTATCTAGGAAAAACTCAATGAAGAAAATGTTGGATTACGTATTCAAATACAAAAATTAAAAATTGATTTTGAAAATAGTGAATCTGTTCAACATGATTTTGTTAAACTTTCTCAAGCACTTCAAGTATGTTAGTAAGTTTAAGATAAAATTCTTTTATTTTAAAATTTTTCTTTCAAGGTTCAATTAGAAGAAATTCGAAATTCCGAAAATGAATTACGTTGGCAACCTGAAGAAGATTTTTCTGACTGTCAACGATGTCATACACAATTTTCGGTTACTTGGAGAAAACATCATTGTCGTAAGTTATGATTTACTTTAGAAAATAATTATATTATTTTGCATTTTGTTTAACCTTTTTGTTTAGGTCATTGTGGTAAGTTTTGATTAATGTAATATAATTGAATGTATATTTTTTTTTTCTTAAGGTAAAGTTTTATGTAAAGAATGTACTAACAAAACTGTTTATACTGGTCCAAATAATCGACCATCTCGTGTATGTGATGTATGTTATACATTACTTGTCAAAAGTTCTCAACCATATTTTTTTACTGGTGTACCCCAAGTTTAACCTGGACAACAAACGCTTTAATTCATGATTTTTTTCAAACATATTTAGTGATTGTATTTTCATTTATTTTTTATTCGCTTCTTCATAGAAAAATATAACTTGAAAACAAATTACTGTTGAATATGAAATGCTCTAACTTGAGTAGACATTAGAGCTTTAAACTTTGCTATGATAATGATAACAAAAAATTCTAATAGTTTAATTTTCAGGAATACTCATTATAATAATTATTTCAACGTTTATTGTTTTCTAAAAGCCATCATCAGACATATTAAGAAATGACCTACAAAGTAAATTTTATATATAGTTTTTCTTTTTTTTTCTTAACTTTGAATAAAGCAAAATAGAATACCCACACTCATATCCCATGAAAAATGAAAATTGTCAATATTTATGCTAAACAATTACAATCCACAGACTTTCAGAATAATCTTACTACTGATGCCTGCGCCAGTTGCTATGGCTTACGGAAGAGGAATTTACTAAAATTTGTTATAGAGACCTGGGAAAGCCGCAAATTCTCGATTTAAACTCATGCTCACTATTTTCTTCAACAATATGTGAGTTCGACAAAAACTTTTCCATGATCAAAAGAAATCAATCTCAAAATTTTGAAGAATCTTTTAATCCTTGAATCTCTTCACTACGATTACCTATGATCAAACTTTAAAAATTACACCAATGCACGCAAAGATGTGATTAGAGACCTGATGCAAATATACAGACTTGTTTTATTTCATATGACCCTTCTTTCAATTGAGGAAATAATTATTTGAGGGATATTTTATTTGATAATATTGGCGAGATCTACCTGTACAAGGCCTAAATATTGAGAGTTCATATGTCAATGTGTCGTTAGAAAAAATTTTACATCAAGAAAAAGTGTGAACAAATCGAACATTCTACGAAATGATTTCAGTGAATACTTTTGTAGTTCGCAGACAACGATGATTATTTTCATCGGACAAATTATGTTTTTTTATAAACATTCAATAATGCATCTTTTGAAAAGAAGTTCAAGTTTCAACAACAAAAAGTCGTTCAGATATCAACAGAATGCAAAAAGTGCCATTTTTTAATTCTTGATGTGTTACCCTATTAAACTAAATGAAGCAGCTTAGACATTAGAGAGGAATCAGGATTGAGAAAGACGTTTTGTACTGACTTTTTTTGGATCCAAAAACACTTTCTGATATCATTCGTCTCAAGAAAATTTCCATTACTGAAATCGATTTGTATCTAAATATAGCTGAATAGAAAAAGCGCAGAAATGAATGATGTTCGGAGATAGTTTTATAAATAGAAATATTCTTACATGATAAATGACTAAGTTTGATATAAATATGAATGCAAACTGTGACTAGTTTACAGAAAGAAAATTAATTGTTACTATAAATAGTGAAGTAATTTTTTGCCTAATTAACATGAATAATTTATATACACATAATTTTTAAAAAATGTAGTATTCTGCAATCATATATAAATGACGACTATGCTTTTTCTTTTCTCTTCCTGAAAGAGTTGTCAGGTGTGTTCTCTTGTTGGTTTGTTTATATATTTATATTTGCTGTTTTTAATATAAGAAACAAAGAGCTGCCTGACCAAACGTGCTCACAGTTGCATAGAAGAAATCGCAAGTAGTGGAATACGAAATTTTTTTTCTTAGGACAACTCCAGGCATCATCTTCTCTCATAGTTGACACAATAGTTTTTACGTTATTTATCTGCAAAACCGCGTCAATAATGATCTTATCATGTCGATTATTCCTTCTTTTTCTGGTGATGGTTGTTACTTTCCTTTCTGTCACTAATTTCGTCGAAACACATAGCAAAGAAAAGCATTTTCATCTTCCCGGTGCCTACATCGTGGAATTTTCATCGAGCTTGACTCGTCAGCGAACAAATGATCACGTATGAATACGAAATAACGAATTCAAATCTCATTGTCTTTCATGTATTATAGCACGAATTGTTCTATCGAGAGATAACTACTAAAAATCCTGTAGTAACTCCTCGTTTGAATTTATCGTCTTCCCTCTTTACTGGTGCTTCTTTTCATCTAAAGAATCCTGCAGATATATCTGCTATTTCGTCACTCAGTTCTGTGGCTTCTATTTGGCCTGTCACCGTTTATCCTCGACCGGTTACTAGTGGTAAAAACATTGTTGATCTCTCTGAATTTGTTACTGAAACCGAGAATGCAGCTTACAAGAATGCCTTTGCTCCTCATGTGATGGGTGGTGTAGATAAGTTACATGCTCAAGGATTCAAAGGAGAAGGTGTCTTTATTGCCGTAGTGGATACCGGTGTTGACTACAGGTATGAATATAACCTACCTATACAGATATCAATGCCTACTCATTTAATTTGTTTTAGACATCCTGCATTAGGCAGAGGTTTCGGTTTGGGATATAAGATTCAATTCGGTTACGACTTCGTTGGTGATAACTACAACGGAAGTAACTCGTTTGTACCCGACCCAGATCCACTCGACTGCGGAGGACATGGTACTCACGTAAGTGGTATCGTCAGCGCCATAGCTCCTACGTTTACCGGCGTAGCTCCGAATGCAACTCTCGGTGTATATCGAGTTTTTGGATGCAGCGGTGGATCTAGCAATGATGTTGTTATTGCTGCCTTTAATGCAGCTTATCAAGCTGGTGGTGAGAATTTCAATATTTTTCTTTTCCCTTTTATGAAACTTTATCATCATCTTGCTCTAGCTCAAATTATTACTGCGTCTCTTGGAAGTCCTTCTGGATGGACTGAAGATCCGTTAGCAGTAGTTGTAGATAGAATTGTCGATGCTGGTGTTTCTTGTACTTTTTCTGCTGGTAACAATGGCAATGAAGGTAAAAAATGTAAAATCTTTGTTGAGAATATTATCACATTAACTTCAATTAGGATTATTCTTCGCTTCGACTGCAGCAAACGGCATTGATGTCACTGCTATTGGATCAGTTGATAGTATAATAACTCCTCAAATCATGTACGAAGGACAATTTACTATAAACTCTTCAGCTAATACAAATTTTCAATACCTTCCTGCAAATAATCCTTTTCCTAACAATATTTCTGGATATCCATTGTACGTTGTTGATCATAATATAACGAACCCGGCTGATGCTTGCACTGCGTTACCAGCTGATACACCAATATTATCTGAGAAAATTGTTCTTATTCGTCGAGGTAGTTGTACTTTTCTGAGTAAAATAGCTAATGTTCAAAAATTTGGTGCTCAATATATTATGATCTACAATAATGAAAATCCTATGGTCAAGCCACAGAGCCCAAGCGGAGTCTTCGCTGCCATGGTTTCAGCTGAACAAGGTGCTTACTGGATCAGTCGTCTTCAAGAAAGTCTAGTCATCAACTTTTACTTCTCCCCTAAGTCGATAACAACTACTATCAGTTCACCTAACAATATTACTGGCGGTACAATGAGTATTTTCTCGTCATGGTCTCCAACCAATGAACTAATCATTAAGCCAGAAGTTTCTGCCCCTGGTGGAAATATATTGTCGACTTATCCTCTTCATTTGGGCGGCTATGCTATACTGTCTGGTACATCTATGGCAGCACCTTATATTGCCGGTGTCATTGCCTTATACAAGAATGCAAAAGGTGCGCGAACACAGATCGATTCGTTTACTATCAGACATATTCTTGCCACTACGGCTACTCCTCTGTTTTTCAACGATGGAAAACAGACCTATCCTTACTTGGCTCCGGTTGTTCAGCAGGGTGGTGGTTTAGTTGATGCATTTGCCGCAGTACACTACACATCTATAATTAGTCCAAGTACTCTGACCTTGAATGATACTGGCTATTTCAAAAAGACAGTTAACTTCACCATTTCAAACACTGGCTCAACGGCTGTGTCGTATACACTTATTCACGTACGTCATTGCAAATCATACAGGGTGTCTCATAAGTTGTGGCAGATTTTTTTAAATCTAATTTTTGATGATAATGAATACAAATTAAACTCAAACTTATACATATGACACGGCTTAGCATGTACTTTTATTTCATATATTTTATTTGGATTAAATCATTGAATATACAAGAAAATAAACAAATTCAATGAACATACCCTCCATTGACAAATATCAAAAGTCTGCATTTTTTCGCTACTTTGTTAGTTTTTTCTCCAATTACTATTCCTATGGGAGTAAGTTTTTACAAAAGAAATCACACATTCTGATAGCACTTGAAATGCTCTATGATATTATGTATTAATACAGTGTCTTAAATTTAAGTAGCGAAAAAAAATGCAAATTTTTTGGGCTAGTCGATTCGGAGTATATTTATTGTATTCAATTTTATTTCAATCTATAAACGCAAGAAAATAAGTAAATAGACAGGGTGATAGAGAATTTTAAGCTCTATCAGAATCTATAGTTACTTTTTCATACAGATCATTCTATATGGATGAAAAATTTTTAAAACTAGTTTTGATGACGAAGGAAAGATCAAGTCTGGGAATCTGGACATGAGGGTGCCTTCGTTGTCTTCAATTTATTTTGGTAATGAAAAGGTCAAAACTAAAACCTAATTCTACAGAATGATAGAAAACTCCGCGAGCTTTCAGAATATGTAATTAGTTTTAAAATAACTTATTTTTATAGTGACAATATATGAGATATACAGAGTGAAACTTTTGTCGGGGTATATATATTGTAACACATTGATGGTGTGCTTATTTTGCACATGTACCAATTTCTTTATTTTTTTGTATATCCAATGATTAAATTCAAATAAAATATATGAAATAAAAGTACATGTTAAGTTGTATGATACGTGTAAGTTTGAGTTTGATTTGTATTCATTATCATCAAAAATTAGATTTAAAAAAATCTGCCACAACTTATGAGACACCCTGTATTATTTATCCTTTATCTAATCTATTCTAAATAAGCAGAAAGCAGCTGCTACTGCCTATACTTTGGGTATGAACACTACGTTGCCTCAAAGGTTTCCTCCTGAACTCATCACACAATATGCGAAAGTGATTATTTCACCTTACGTATTGACTATTCCTGGCAAGAGCACGGCTGTCATTAGAGTGACTTTTACTCCTCCTACGGGTCTCGAAGCCAAACGTATTCCAGTTTACTCTGGTTATATTTATATTCAGAATAGCAAAAAGGAAAATTTTCATTTGCCTTATGTTGGCGTCAGTTACGATATGAAACGTGTTACACTCACTGATTTTGAAAATCAATTTCCGTACATCTCGAATTCGTCCGATACCAGTGAAAATCCAAAACCTATTGGTGCCAATCAGACGTTCATTGTTAGCATTGACATGCCTACCATCAATTGGCGGCTCGTTATGAGTTCGCCGCTCGTACGAGTTGATATTCTCGGTAGTGGTAAACAGATCAATGTCGCTGGAATGAACATACTCGGTAGCATTCCTGACTATCCATTGTATTGGGTTTCTCGAAATTATTTTATTAAAACTAATGACAATTCTTTGTACTATAATGTGAGTTGGAATGGAACTCTCAACACGGGTATTCAAGTACCAGCTGGTAATTACAGATTCTTGTATCGTGCACTCAAAATTTTTGGGAATCAAGACAATAAGAAAGACTTCGAGACTTGGACAAGCCCGATGTTCAATATACAATATGAAACACATTAACGATTTCACTATATGGAAAACATCAAAATGAAATGAACGCGTGTTCAATATCGTCAATGAAAAAAAAACACATTTTCCCTCCTTTATCTTGCACATAGTGTTCAAATTTTCATTGTTCTGAGCCTGATAAGTCGGGTAGTTTTTTGCTTTTGCTTCTCATACTAGAAAAATAATTTAAATAAAGCAATCTATTTACCAAGTAATACCGTCCGACTTATGCATAGTGGACCTCAATTTTACTTGGATTATTTTTTTCAAAAGTCATTCTCGACGTCTCTTTCAAAATCTTTTGACAGTTTTCTCCCAGGCCAATGCAACAACTCATAGTCAGATATGAATTTCGACGAGATTCGATATTGACAATCAATTGACTTAAAATGAATATAGCACAACCTTCAGTCGACCATAAATCGTTTAGAAACAATTTAAATATGCATTAATCATTATAAAAATGTGAAAAAGAAATTTAGCTAGTCATTAATGTAATGTATTTTCTTGCTCATTTTTTTGTCGTAGTGAAAATTCTTCATGGAACGTCTAATTCTTGACGACTCCTTCCATCACCATGGCTAGAATATTAAAATCAAAAAAGGTGTAAGTGTAAGGTTGTCGATGTGCGTCTGCGTGCCCTTTCTATTAATGCCCACACCCACCCCACAAGTCTACGGTCATTGGATTTAGCTCTCTCCCTCGAGCCATACTTTGATTACATTACTGGAATAGTAAATTGATTTATATCACGGATCTATTGATTTATCCTATTCACATCATTTTGTATGCTTATTCAACAATACGTTCTTCTCTTCGGAAAAATATGTGTCTCATTCTACTGTAACCATAATAATATGGTAACGTGTCCTATTTTCCTTTCATTTTCATTCTAAATAAATTGACACAGCTCGTATTACCGTCAAAAATAAAGAAAAACCATGTGGTGGAACCCTTAAGCAAGGTTGACAGTGGTGATGACGTACTTCACTCATCGTCACTCCATCCCTACTCTGACAAGTATCTACTTCTTTATTTTCTTCTGTGGAATAGCGTGAGAGATCTGGATGAAGACGAAAACCGATTTCTTGACTATCTGTGAGAAGTTTTCGAAATTAAGGGGGGGACCCCTCTCAGAAAATCGATTTTTAGATAAGCACATATACTGAAAGTCCAAAGTGTCCTCTTTCAGATTATGTATGATTTATTGCATTTTAAAAGGTTTTGAATGGTGAAAATAGCGGTTTTCTGGGAGCACTGGTAGAAATATAAGGTTTTATCAGAAATTTTTTTAGTTAGGGAGATGAGGCAGTGGTCAACAAACTTGTAGATTTTGGTTAAAGAAAAACACATATACGTTCTGCTATATTAATTAATTAGAGGAGCGTAGACATTTCTGCTTAAAATCCTGTATACTTGATGAAATTGCCGTATAGAGGTCGTGACAGTCATAGTGAAATTAAAAATTGTTTCATACAAACTCATTGATTGGTTTTCTCAAATCACTTTTTTGAAGAGCTCGGAACCGATTTCTCAGACTGTAGAAGAGCTAGTGAGCCACTGTTTTTTTTAAATAAAAGAAGAGACCTATGTCTAGAAATGTATATAGCGTTTTTTTCGAAATTCGATATCTTTGCAGAGATAACTGGAAAACACTGATGTCAAAAAGCGCTATGTTCCGAGTTATTGCAGGAAAATGTCTTGCTAATTCGAACAAAATTGAATTTCGAAAAAAACGCTATATACATTTCTAGATTCAGGTCTTCTCTTTTATTTAAAACAAAAGGTAGCTCTCTACCTCTTCGACAGCCCGAGAAATCGGTACCTTAGGAAGACCACCATTTTGGGGACTAATTTGTCAATAACTCGTTAAAAAAAACTTTATGAGTCAAAAATTTGCAAGAAAATAAGTTAACACAACACACATATTGCCTGAAAATTTCAGCCAAATCGATCCACGAATAACGAAAAACGATTCCTGAGGGGAGCCTCCCCTTAAGCGAAATTTTATACAATTTTTGAAATCTAAGCGTTGCTGTAGAATAGATGTGTTTCTCTTGTTTATGAACTTGTTAATAAGTATCTAAACTATTCTTTAGTTGAAAATTTGCATTTACATTCAAGAAACTTAGAACAAAAATTGCTCAATGACCCATAGTTGTTTTGGGATTTGTTGGAAAAAATCTGGCGCATGATTTATTTATTTCAATAGGCAATCTGATTATGCTTGAAAAAAAAACTCAATTGTGCGTGAAATTCGCCTTGCAACAAAAATAATGTGACTCATTTGTAACTTAATCTTGTGATTCAATTGTGTAAATATCTATATTAAAAACTTGAAGTACGGATCAAGCAAAAATATGACGACTTCCCTTTGAATTATCTCTCAAGTTGATACTACCCATCGGCCACATGTATATAAAGAGCAGGATATCACATCGTTTTATTCATTCGACGTGTAATCAAAAATAAATATCAACGTAAAACAGATTATACTTTTAGTACTGCTCAGCTTTGGCATTACCAATGATGGCATGAATGCTGCTAGTGTTTTGCAGCCACAAATTAATGAACTTCTAGCTGAACTGTGATCAAAACAAATGGATCCTGTTCTCTTCTGAAATCTCGTTGCACTACAAGCCTGTGCAAATGATTATGATACATTGATAGCTATTACTTCCGATCAACCTGAACCCACCGCGACAAGTCGAGCGTTGGCCACTATTCATGGTACCATGTATGATTCTATGAATGCTTTCAATCGAGCTTACAGACCTCTGTTCTAACCTACCATAATGCTCAGTACAGAAGAAAGTCAAAAACAGTTTGCCATAGCAGCATCTATTATTGAAAGTGCCTATCAGATCGTATCTGCCTTGTATCCGAAACAGCGGCCAATCTTCGACGAGGTTCGTGACGCCTATTTGAAGATTATTAGAAGGAATACCACATTACATGCTGGAATTAATCAAGGAGTTACTACTGGTCAATTGATTGCATCATATATTTTAGAAATTCGAAGAATTGATAAAAGTGACGATAGAACAGTCTACACACCAACCAATCAGCCAGGCTATCATCGACCAGATCCAACTCATTCGAACCAGGGCTTTTTAGGTGTCACTTGGGAAAATGTCAAACCATTTCTTTTGAATTCAGGAACACAATTTCGTGCTTCAAATATTATTAATGAAACAGCTACTGCTTGTCTGGTATATTTGAGCTCAACTCGATATATTAATGATTTCAACGAAGTCAAATCATTCGAAGCAAGAGTGAGTACGAATTGAACTAGTGATCAAACCGAAATTGGTATCTTTTGGGACCTATGATGGCTCATCCGAATTGGATGTTCCTTCACGTCTCTACAATCAAATCGTTCGAGTGATCGCCATCCAAAAAAAAAAAATAATACAATGGAAGTAAATGCAGGATTGTTTGCTCTGGTCAATTACTCTATGGCTGATGCTGGTATCACGACATGGGATAGTAAACATTTCTACAACTTATGGCGTCCTATCGTTGGCATTCGACAAAGAGCATCCGGTAATTCGGCCGATCTTAATTGGCTACCATTGGAAGCACCAGAAAACGGTGCCAGTGATAGCTCCACTTCAGAATTTTCTTTCTATGTTTCTGGTCATGCAACCTTCGGTTTGGCTATTTTTGAAGTTCTTCGTCGCTTCTATGAAACAGATGATATTCCATTCGAATTTCAATCGGATGAATACAATGGCAAAACTATGGACTCAATTACACGACGGGCACGACCGGCTAGAACACGAAGATATAGATCGTTTACACAAGCAGAAACCGAAAACTTCTTGAGTCGAATCTATTTAGGTGTTCATTGGCGAATTGATTAAGAAGAAGGACAAAAAATGGGTCGAAATGTTGGATCATTTATCTACAGCAAAATGAGTTCATGAAAACTTTTTCTTGTCTAGAACATTTCATCTCAATATGACTGAATAGATTTTTTTTCGTGAATGATTGCGACAAGGAACCTTATCTTAGTCGCTATTTATTCGTGTAATAAATGAAAAAAATGATGAAAAATACAAAACAAATCGAAAACGAAGGAATATACATGAGAAGCGAAGACAATTGCCAAGTTTAAAATATATACTCAAACACACACATGCAAAGGAATACGTTTCAATTCGAGCATCAGATAGCTGAAGTTCTTCTCTGTTCTCCGTCTTTCATGACACAAGGCTCAATATTAACGAAGAACATTGTGACGAACGAGAAAGAAATAACAACACTCATATTGTAATCTCTACATAGGAGCTTACAAATAGTAAACAATATCCAATAACTTTTCCATCAGACAAAGAAAAGCTTAGTTTTGAAACGGCTATGGGTATTAAGAAAACAAGATCTACACTCACACCGCTTTTTAGATGATAGAGATGCCTGATCGGTAACAAAAGTTTATTCCTATTTTGAAGAAGAACGAAATGATTATTTTTGTTGTTCGTTTATTGAATCATTTTTACTCACTACTTTGTATGAGGGTGTATTAACTTCCGATCAAATAACTGATGAATCATTAGAAATATATATATATAGATAGGAATACGTATAAATTTCAAATCAGAGAGCATGTAAACTTTCTGAATTACTGTCAGCTAATGATCATTCTTTAAGATTTGCCTTTAAACTCCTAGATCAGCTATGTCTAAATAAAAATATTCAATTATGATAGTGGTTTCTAAAAAAAACAATACTTTTTTTTTCTTTACCTATTATTGCACACATAAACGAAAAGAACCATGTTTATATGTCAATATGTGTTCCATAAACTAATTTATCTAGTAAGCATGTAAATCAATAGATACTAACATCGTATTCAGTCAATATGAAATTGCTGTGCTTGATGAAAGCAACTGAAAGATACTCAAGGAAACAACATGAAAAACAAAGTGTATGATCGAGACTGACAATCAGTTAAAGTTGAACTTTATCCTTGCTTTGAAATATAGGAATTCGACGAAAAAAACAATCAGTGAATCATTTTCATGAAATTTTACCAATATTGTGCAGTCTGAAATTGATCTGTCTCTGTATCAAACCCGAGACTTGGACGGCTTTCAGTTAGAATATTCATATGTTACTGAGCAATGACTACTGAAGATCATGCTATAAATTAGCATGTTCCTCATTGTAGATAATAGATGCACCCAACTTGTTGGATGTTTAGAGATGCTCAAAAAATTCAAACTTTTTCCATCTCAAATGTCGCAAAGTAGACAATGTTTTCAGAGCATATGAACATGACTTATTTGCTTTGGAAATTGTATTTTTTAAATCGATCAAAAGGCAATAAAACAAAATTATTTTCAACAATAATTAAGTCTTCAAAATATATGGTTTCTTTAGTTGATATTTCTCTGAAACTAATATGCAAGATAATTTCGTATAAATCTCTTATTTATATTTAGAAAATCTTTTTACATTAGTAATTTCTATTTAAATTAAACTAAGACATCATCATTCATGTCTTTTCATCATCGCAGGCAATTTAAGATGATTCTTTTCCTTTTCTTTTCTGTCAGTTGTTAGCATAATATATACATAAGCTTATACGTTCATCCTCATGCGAAGCAGAACGAAAGAATGAGAAAATAGGAAAAAATAGATCGTTCATCGAAAGATAGAGGGAACGAAATATCCTTAGTCTTTCTGCTGAGGACTTGGGCATATCTCTCTCCGAGAAAATTAACTAATCCATATACTTCAAGAACTGAAGATACATATCTGTCATCGTAACAATGAAGTTAGTGAACGTTCAAACTCGTTATTTTATTATTCCGATACTGGTGATAAGCTTAAAGTATTGCCAATATCACTTACTATGGTCGACAGAATAAGTCAAAATGTTATTGATTTAATGAATAAGCAACGAAAGACGAAAGTTTTTGGTATTTGAATACATGATTAATAGAAAATATGTTGTCCTGCATTTCTCTACACAAATAGTACAACAACAGGAACAATTAATTACAGCGGTGAAATAAAAATTAATCATTCAGATACATGTAAAGCTCGAAATTTTGATCATTGTTCTTGTACATACTGTACACTGAAGAAAAACCTGTTCAATATTTTATTTAATAAAAAAATCAAACGAAATTCTCCGGTTAGTACCAACAAAGTATCAAAGGGCAAAGTAAGTAATCTTAGACTAATAAATCAGAACTATAATCATAATTTTGTGGTGATATTCATTTATTCAGTGATAATGAAAGGATGTCGATTACTGCTGAAATTGATCTCTTTCAACACTGATGTTTTTATGTGAAGCTGTTACAAAATGTGTTTGACATTGAGCTCTAATAGAGTAATTATATAGCACGTGTTTGTGCTGGTCATAATCTGATTGAAATATTTAACAGTCGTCTCGTATACCAGCAGCATTTTTCAAGCACTTCAAAATCGTATAAAAACAGTGAGCAAAAACACTGGCCAATCAAAGAGATAGAAAGGGCACTATTCTCGAGATATCAGTCTGATGCACTTAAGTGCATTTGAAATATTTTTACAAAGCTATTTTTGTGTCGAAACATTCACAACTGGCTCCTATCAGAGCTGGATAAAAAAAAACGAATTTCATGAATACTATGTCTTTATGTATTGTTAAGTCTTTGACTATTCAGAACTGTACCATCATTTTAGAATCGTAGACTTTGGTTCTGACGTTCAAAAATAACTTTATTAAAACACTCCACACCCGTACTCTAGTCTAGTCGCTCGTGAAATGAATAAAAAAAAGAGTGATTATTATCAGTAATCGAGTTGGCTACATATGTGATGTCCGTTGGCTATTTCAATCAAGTTGTAAAGAACACAACCGAACGTTACATAAGTAATTTTCTCAAGGCTCATTTGGATAGATTTTGTAATCATTTGGCATTTAAAAAATAAAATTTCTGAAAGAGGTCGGTTTCAACAGTAATCGACATCCTTCTTTTTAGGATTTCTATCAACAGTACAACATCATGCACACAAATATCACAACAATAATTGTTTACTCAACCTCAGGCTGAGGCAAATAATAATTGAATTATCTTAACTAATGGCCTCCTTACCTGCTTCTAAAGATTTTGTTGGAGTATGCGTTTTTTTCAAGTTTTGGATCCAAGATTTTGGTCGAAGACACATTTCGGTTTAAGTTTTGACAATATGCACTGTTCTTAGAGATATAAGATATTGACAACAATACATGTAAATTTCTGCTTCTTTTAATATCTTTCAACTTTGATATGACGAATTTTTTATATTTTCAGCCCGAATCTAATGCACTTCGAATATTGAATTCCAAATTGAAGTTGTAATTTAATAAATATCTCTCCATACGAAAAGTGAGAGGTTAAAATAAAGAAACCTCCTTATTCAATACATATATGAAATGTATTTAAGTAAATGTTCAGGTTCGTCTGACGAAGAGTATTATTCTTCAGCATTCATTGAAATTTCAACAATGTCAAACTCTCTTGATCATGGAAGCTATAACTTTTATATTACCGTATGATTTGACCGTGTTTGCCATACTTTTTAAACGTACAATCAACGATTGGTAAGCAACTCATACGTACCATATGTCTTTTTCCAAGAAAACTAACTTCTGAGAGATCTTTCTCAATTATATATGAAAAGAAACCAATGAAGTTCGCTTGTTGTGAAATAGACGTAATAAAAGCATCTCTCAATTAATTACTTGATTTCATAAAAAGTTGGAACTTTAATTGGTAAATTTACATCAAAATATACCTTGTTTTCAGGGTTTTGAGCTGAAATGTTTTAAAAGACCGCCGTCAGCATCACTTTTGAACTTATAAAATCCTCAAAATATTTTTCCAACTCCTTAAAATTGTTCCGGTTTTCACAAAAATCTTTTTAACTAAAAGCTATGGAAATAAATGGAACACAATAGAAACTTCTGCTCTTTCTGAAAACTTTATATACTTGAACATGATAGAAGATCTAGGGTCTTCTATCGTTAAGAGGAATTTACCTTGTTTTTGGTTGACGTCGATTCTTTCATACATAACAGATTCAAGCTTTTTTCTAACGAAAGATATTGTTGAACCTGCAAAGCAACTATACATTCATATTTGATCATATTAACACTTAGCTTAAGACTTAAAAGTATATTGATCTTCTCATAGCGACAAAAAAAACTGGGAAAAAACAAATTTTATTCCGATTTTCGCTGATTTCTTTATATTGACGATTAGAATCATCGTGAAGCTTCAATATAATATAGTCGTATTCGAAAGAGCCAAACAGCAAGTTTCGAATTCCTGCAGCAATGAAAGTGTCAAAAGTTATGGAAAATACTACAAAAAAAATATGTAATTGCCAAGAACTTTCTGGTAATATCAACATAAGTCGACAAGCCACTAAGGTATCGGCACTTTCATAGAATATGTACGTGCTACGAGAGACTGTTGTGATTAGCTAGAGATTTTCTTAAGGATCGGGCAAGATAAGAATTCAAATTTGCCATTCCCTTAAACTGTTTTAAAATATATACTGTATGAAAGAGCATGTGATCCTGCATATTTTACCATAATGAATTGGATTTTCATCATTGACGATAAACTGATATGACTCATGGATTGGTCTACTACAGGTAAAGGTATAGTTAAAGATTGGAGTGAACGAATTTTGTCTTTTCCATAAATATGTTTGACACAAAAAACTGCAATTCAATGCGTTGTTTTTCTATCTAAAATGCATAAAGACACTTTATAGAGCAAAGAAAAGTTCATCTAATCATTGTATTTTATGTCAAAAATATGTATCGAGAAAAAAACTTTGTTCACTCTAATCCTTAACTATACATGTAAACCGATCATAGTAGATTATGCAGAACAACATGTTTTTCATGCAGTAAACATTTCAGAATAGTTTAAGGAGATTCTAGATTTTGATTCTTATCATGCCGAGTTCTTTGACAGTTTTGGTAGCAAAGTTTTGTCTGTCCTTGGTATTCTGTGTATGCTTGGTGAAAGTCTGTTTTTTTTTGATTTTCCAGAATAGGACATTTGAGAGTAGTCGCAGAACCAGATGAATGAAATTCGAGTAGTTTTGGTAAAATATTTCTTGTTTCTTGCACTCATGTAGGAGATTATTATGTATTACATTCAGGAGAATAGTTTATATTAGGTTTTGCAATCAACACCAACATTACACTCGAATTGAGAAACATCCAGTGAATTCTTGCTTTTGACGAATGCTCGATTTTCAAGATTGTAGTCACTATAAATTATTAACAGTTTTTGAAATATCCTAATGTTCTCTAATAAATTCTTTTTCTCTGCATTGATAGCTTTGGATATCTTATTTCTGCTAAGTTAACCATTTTTTTGTAGAAATTTGTCAATTACAACACAAAGAGAAACTACAATCATCACTTCATGGAGAAAATTTATACCAATTCTCACGATGTATTCGAAGTAATGCCCAGTACTTGAAAATGATCTAAGACTGCGCTTCAAAGTATTCATTAATACGATAATGTTTATGAAAAGATCACGTAGTTGGTTCATCAATTATATATCATCAAAAATATACCAGACTTTCTAAACTATTCATTGTTTTGTTTTTCATTAATAGATGCTAACAAAATATTTTTCCATGATGTTTAGCTTGACGTTACAATTACGAATAAGACTTTTATTTGAGCATCATTAGGAAAAGTTTGACTTATTCTAATTATTTCAATGGTCCATTATCGCATTCTACCATAATATTTTTATACTAGATAGATTTGCTGATTTCGAACAGTATCATATGTTTATGAACACGCTTGGATAATCAATCTTTTACGAAGATTTGTCTATTGATTTCCCGTAATGCGAGTTATTTTTTTATTACTAATTGGTTAAGGGGACCCCCCCCCCTTTCCGGCGTTTCTAAGAAACGGCCGAACGAAAATTTCTGAAACTTTCAGGGTAGATAGACCTCAAGTAGTAGAGCAAAAGTTGTCATAGACACAAATTTGCCAGACGTCATCTTCATGGACTTCCAGAGACCCCAACGTCAAAAACTTGCAAAAAGTTCCCCCCCCCCCGCAAATCCACAGATTTCATCCATTTGAGCTGAAATTTTTACGGTGGGTAGAGGACCCAATCGGGGTGGCCGTTTTTCTTTTTTCAAAAATTCCAAATACTTCAGGTTGGAGAACCCAAATACTGAGCACTTCGCAAAATCTCTAGGTTTTTTGGATCCTGAAAATTTTGCGAAGTCTGCCAAACTTGATTGGTAGAAGGTATCCAAAAAAAAAAACGGCCAACCCAAATCACTTGAAGTCTCACCAAAAAAATTTTCAGCCCGATCGGACTTGAAATGGCGAAGAAAAAGGGGGAAAACTGGTTTTTGATACCCAAAAAACTAGTTTCGAGAAAAATGCAAAATAAAAAAACTTGTAGAAAAATTCTTTTTTTCCGCTTATACGTAAGTATAGGTATACCATATCATAATATAACTTTATGTTTAAAAAAAAATTCTTTGTTGTTGCACATGTCTCCAAAAAACCTGGTTTTTCACAGACTTCCCGAGCTTGGATGGTTCTGATTTTTGTAGCACACATAGAGGAGACCTTGATACACCTCTATATGAAAAAAAATAAAAATAAAAAAAAAAACTTTTTGGCTCTGGAAAGGGGGGGGGTCCCCTTAACAAATACAGTTTTATTTCTGCATCATTCATTTGTAATTACATTACAAATCATTCTTTTAGTTTCAGATTACGTTTCACTTAGAGATTTCTTCGTCAATAGTTCACGTCTCTTCATTCCTCGTCGTTTCTTTTTCAAGACCAACCTTTGCGCATCTTTAAGTCTAATGAAAGTAGGTTATTTCTTTCAACTTCAACAAATCTTCAATCACGAAAAAATGAGAAAAATGAAGTCACAAACTTCTATCGAACACTGTTGTCTTGTCTCATTCTAGACTGTACTATTGAAAATCCATTGAAAAAACAATGACGAACACTTCTTCTTTGATATCATGTCAATGTCTCTCGGTTCGTTAACAAATATATACAAATTTTCTTTAAAATAAAGCAACAAATCATCGGAATAATCTCTGAATATTGATGAAAATCGGTTCACAGAAATCATTGCCTATGAATGCACAATCGAAGTTATTCGTTCAACTTCCGAATATGAGAGTCAACCCTAAAAACTTTTTTGATCCATAGAGGATTTGGATGTGATTATGAATCGTCTTTCCACACATGCCTACACTCTACACTGCCATCCACATTCAAAACTTGAGTGAGGTTTAACGCACGATGTAGATACATTTCACTTCTGACAGTAAAGGAATTATTATTTTTTTTTTTGCATGAACCGAATTGAATCGAATCCATATAAATCTACTTCCGAGAATTCTTTATCTATTTTTTATTTCATTTTCTGAGTTGAATGCAGAAAAATAAGATCACTAAGAGTGCGAGTATGAATGGAAATCAAGAAAAGACTAAAACCTTCACTCACATCCATTCATCAATTTTTCAATAGATGTCATATATATCTTCATTAATTCCCGTGCTTATCGATAGACATATCCCGAATCTATATAAAATGCAGGCCTAGTAGTAGTGAAAATTATCATTAGTGTCAAGTACTATCAATTATTCGATGATAAACACGTTTAACACCAAATTAAGGTGATACCAAATCATTTATTTTCTCTTGTTTTCTGTCTAAGTATGTTGACTATATTTTCAATTTTGAATGTTCACGTTTGTTTTATTATTTTTTTTATTCACCTTAAGAGTTAAAGGAATATTTTATTGTTCATTTCATTTTTTCTGAAAAATATCTGATACGATTTAACAAGTTTTTATCCTTGGCACAACTGTAATAAAGAAATTGTTTTACAGGTTGAACTCAGGAAAATTCTGTAATGTTCTTTGATTTTCATTTCCGATAACCAAGTAGAAGTAAAGCACCTTCAATGTATGAAGATTAGTTCTTAATATCACTAAAACTTATCTCCAACAATTCCGCTAGTCTCTTTCGATTATGAAATCATATTTTACGTGACTATATAATCAAATAACAAACAAGATTTTTATATTGTATAAACAGAAAAAAAAACAAACGTTCATCATTTTAAGTCCTTAAAAGGACTAAGTTAAATAATAAATTCCATGTATTACGATACATCATTTTCATAAGACTACGACGATATACAAGAGCTCAGACAACGAGAACGAGAAAAAAAAATAATAATAAATGAATTCTAACTACGAATATTATTCATTTTCTTTGTTTTTCAATCAATATATATATATATAATGAACAAACTAAATCTACGTATAGATAAAGTGCACGTTCGCGAAAGAGAGAAGATAATGTTATAAGCTCAATATAGAGAATACACATAAAGATATGTCTTTACAAAAAATATAATATACATAGAACAATTTTCGAGTAATAATTGGAATTATTTTTTTGTTTGCTTTACAAACAATTAAAGGATCGACAACAACGAAATGCGAGTATCTGATAAAAGAAAAAAAAATAAATCAATAAAGTTTCTATCTTGTTTTTTGTTATTTCTTTCGGCGTGTTTTTCGAGATGTTGAATTAGCAGGAACAACAACTGTTACTGCTGTTTCGGTTTCTTTTCGTTCTAGAAAACAGAAAAAAAACAGAAGAATATTTGCTGTTTGTTTCATAAATCAGATTAACCTCTAAGTAAATTAGTTTCAATTTTAATAAGTAAAGCAACAAGATCGGCTTTTCGGACACCTTTAGGAATATTTTCACCATGTGTAGTTAATCGAGTTTTGAGCTCAGCAACAGTTAATCCTTCAATCTATAAAAAAAAAAACAAATTTATCCAAATAAAAAAAACCTTATAAAATAATTTGGTCTTACCTTCTCTCGTTCTTCTTGGCTTAAATTAATAGGTGTTATTTCAATCGGAGGAGAAATTATTTGAATAGTTTCTTCTTCATCAGCTGTATTTAATCCTTCATCTTGTTCTACACTATGTAATCGTCGTTTACTTTTTTTTAGTGTTGATGTCGAATTTTTACGTTTATTATTCATCGATACAGATGGATTTTCAATAGGATTAGTTACGAATGAATTTTTTTTTGTTTTTTTTATTGATAATACTCGTTTAATTGATTCTGAAGATGATGTTGATTTTATATCATTGTTTGCTATTACTGGTGTTTTTGAACGACTTCGTGTTGAAGGTGGTTCAGGTGATGGAACTATAAGAATAAATGTCATTTTTTAAAAATATTGCAAAGAATGATTTCGGTTCCTTATGAAATAAATAGGTATATTAACTGACAAACTTGACATGCAAATTTCAATAGAATAGGAAAACTGAGTCAAAGATGTTCTAATTGAATGGTTAGATATTATTGTTTGTCACAAAATATAATGGACGAAGATATTTTTACAACAAATCAAGAACGAAAAGAGCCAAAGAGCTGTAGTTTTCATCGTTCAATAGAGAAGATTTGTGCCCATCTAAGTATATTGAAATTTGATTCGTTCGCAATTCAACAATCAGATAACTTAATCTGTTCGAGAAATATAAGAGTTTTCTTAAGAATCCTGATTCTAACTAAGTAAGTCTCGAATGAAGCGAGCGAAGAGCAACTGTTTTCCATAGATCAAAATGAAAATAGCTTCAGAATATTGCTTTCAATATTATATTTTGAAATAGATAGTAAGTTTATCATTCAAAATAGAGAAACAATATCATCACAATAACACTATATCATTTAATCCGATATCCTGGTTACTCTCTACATCTTTAACTTGTCAACAAAATATCATTGTAAAAGCTTTTAATCATATGGTCAGATTGTTTTGGCCTATGAACCCGATACCATTGTATTGAAAACGAAAATCCTAATCATTTATAAATACCTCGAGCAGGTTGTTTATTTTCAACGGTTTTTGCAGTTTTAGCTCGTTTGCTAACTGGTTCAGTTGGACTAATTGTTTCTGGTGGTGAAGTTGTTGTTGTTTTTTGATTTGGTCGTTTTCTAGTAACACGTTTCGTTTCCATAGGAGATGATGTTGTTATAACAATAATTTCTGGTTCACGTACAGGTGAACATTTTTTTTCATGTCGTTTAGAACGTTTTGATATTTTCTTTTTTGATTGTGTTGTTGCTATAACATGTATATCATTTGTTGTTTGTTGTTCATTATCAGGAATAGGTTTTTGAGGTTGATTACGAATTGGTGATTCAATCTATATTAATAGAAAAAAAAATTAAAAAATAAGTAAAAAAGAAAAAATTATTCGGGAACAGACTGGTTCTTCTGAACTATCATCATTTTTTGTTAATGAAATATGTTTTTTCTTTTTTGACACTGTAATTTTCTTTTTTGTTTTTGTAATTTTTTTTATTTCATCTTCTGTATCTTCTTCATGTTCATTATCGGATGGAGTTTGTTTGTTAGTATTAATAATAGGAATTTGTTGTTTTACTTGTTGTTGATCTTCTTCTAATTTTTCTTTTGCTGCTAAACGTGCATCAGTTGATGGTGTAAATTGAAAACGTACATTTCGTCTTAAATGCATAATAGCTTTACTATGTATTGGTGTAACTTCATGTTGTTCGTGTTTTTCTTCTTGAAGGATAAATTTTGATGATTTTTCAACAATTGAACTTGTTTGTTGTGTATTTGAATGTTGAATAGAAATAACAACAGGAGTTGTTTGACAACTTGATGATGATGAACGTTTAGTAGCTGGCGTAGTTTGACAACTTGATGATAATGATAAACTTTTGGTGATTGGTGTGGTTTGACAACTGGATGAGAATGAACGTTTAACGATTGGAGTTGTTTGTTGTTCTATTGTTTGAAAATGATGATGTGATACTATTGGTGTTGTTTGAATACCGACGTCAATAAGACGTGGCCGACGTTCAGGTGAAGTTTGAACACTTTCATGACACATAGATCGAACTAAAACGAAAAAGAAGATAGTAAATAGAAGAAGAAAAAAAGATTCTGAGAGATAAATAGATGATCATTCAGTTGAAAAGATATTTGTACAATTTACTAGAGCAACTAACTCGTGGCTTATTGAGTAGTTCATTGATTTGACTATGATGCACATCTTCGAGGACAATTATTAGGTATACACATATAGAGCTAGGTAGCATACAACTGGTTGCCTCTGTCTTGAGGAACAGTATCGAAGAATTTAAAACTTCGTGAAGACAAAAAAAATTACAGACGCTATAGATAAAGCAATTTTCTACAAAACAATCAAACGGCTAGAAGTGGCTTTTTCAATCAATCGTGATCATCTTATTTGACAGTATCCTGTAAGATAATTATTTTACTTTCAATAGGAATATCAACTTGTTGTTCTTTATCAAACATTTCAATATCATTTGCAGATAAATTCATATCAAATCGTTTTGGAGCAGTTGTTAAAACTTGTTCTTGTTCACCAATTGAAACCATTTCTAAAGATTTATTTCTAATTGATGGTGTTGATGATTGTAATGGTTTGATACTACGTCGTGGAGATAAATTTGATGATAAACGTTCACTTTTACGAATAGTTATCATTGGTGATGGTGATGCTGAGCCAGCTAAAGATTTTTGTAATATAATTGGTGGTCCTTCACTAATAACAGTTGGATTTGTTGATAAAATAGATAACATTGATTTTAATGATGATGATGGAAATGAACATCGACTTGTATTTTCTGATGAAAGATCTTTTTCTTCTTCTGTTATTGTTGTTTGTTGTTCTTGAATACGAGGAATAACAGAATGAATTAAACGTGTATTACTTCGACGATTTGCGATTATTGAACGACGACGTTCTGATGAACGTGTTGCTCTTGTTGTTGGAGTATTGTAACTATATTCACGAGATAAAACTGGCATTTTTGGATTATTTGGTGTTGGTATGTCTTGTTGATATGATAAATATGAGGATGATGAAGATGCACTACGATCAGCTTCTTCAGCACTACTCGGTGAAACTGGATTTGTATCTTTTGATATTGTAAGATTGAGTGTAATTCCAGCAGCTGGTTGGTGTTCGATGTCATCTTCTTCAGGTAGACTAACAACTTCAATAAGTTCAGTATTTGGATAATCATCAGGAGTTTTCGGTTCACTTGAAAAACTTTCATCATTTGTTTCTGGATCTATGAAATACAAAAATTGCTATGTTTTAGAAAGGAATCAAACATAACAATAGGCGATTTCTGACATGAAGCTTCATTACACACTTCACCGATCACGAATATTTCGCTACTTTCATAGTTTATCTGTTAAAAATATCTGCTCTTCATATGATATATTTAAGGTGGCAGACTAAAACTATTGAAATTCATATGATTCAACGTCAATCGAAATTAATCATACATCACACACGAGATAGCTGAATACTGTCCTGTGCATATCCGTGTGTTTTTAAGCTGAACGATACATTTGAAACTATGTTGACGGAATCTCACTTCTTTTCATGAATACATGGTAAACGCAATTTCACGTCCAATACGATAAAGTAGAAGATTATCTGTCGTAATGTATCCTTATATTTTTGCGTTTGATATATGATCTTCTTTCTTACTCGAAATCTGACAGGACGAATCTATGACGTACGGAGTTGATATGCTACAAAAACCATGCAATCAGTATACTGCATGACAAATTTTGAGCGCGACTGTATCTAGAACAACCGTTCCTAAACATAATTATTCAAAGATTTTCTAAGAATTTCCTTTGGAGCTTATAAGCCCATTTTAGTGGCTACCTTTTTTAACTGTTATGAACTTTCCTACATATTTTTGATGAATGCTCATTTTATCATGAAATACATCATTTCTTGTCCACATGAGCTATGTGGGTAAAGGATGTTGAAATTTGCTCACAATGAAGTTTCGTGTCCCACGTTCTTGAACATCTTAAACACAAGACATTGCTACGTGTCATAATCAAACATCGTTGATTCGTTATTCTCAATTTCATACTCGAAAACGATTTCTTTTTGCTCACTTTAAAAAGGCCTGCTTTAACAAAAATCGTAACAACAAGTCATTGTGAAACTAACTTTCTCTATAACTTCGAACGGGATTTATTGAATCATCACATAGAAAAAAATACTTCTACACTTATCTATAAATATCTTCATCCTTTCATTCTAAATTTATTGGCGAAAATTTAAAAAAAAAAGAAAAACATTTCAAACTTTCGGCACTTTAGACCGCCGATATTAACCCCAGACTAACAGCATCCTATTTCGATTGTAAACCTATTGTTTAACTCTTAGTAGTAAGCCAACTCTTAAATGTCTCGAAACTGTACAATTTGATTGCAAATACATAGAAAATTAGTTCGTACTTACTATACACTTCTCGAGAAGTACACAGTTTTTTTTTATTAACGAAATTTCATAGTAAGTATACATACATGATTGATTGACTTCTTCAGTAGTAGAATTTTCTGAAACTGGAGTTGTTGAAATTCGAGAAACACTTGAACGAAGTACACGTGATGTTCCTGTTGGAACAGATGTACATGTCGGTAAATTGTTTTTATCTAAATTAAATTTTTTCTTTTTTTAAGAATATTTTTCGATATTATTTTACTTGTTTTTGCTAATGGTGATTGAGTTTTAACTGATTGTGATAATCGTCCACTTGTTCGAGTTTTAATTAATGCACGAAAAGCAACATCAGCACTTGTTGGTGGACGTATTGTTATCATTGGTGGTTGAATAATTTCCTCATTTGTTAATTCATTTATTCTCTCTTTTGAATTATTTGAAAAATCATTTAATTCAAATGAAAAATTACTATCTTCTTCTGTATTTGTATCATCTTTAGGTGTATCTTGTTTATCATCATCTTCATCTGTAAAATGAAATGATTCTTCTGTTGTATTTGAATTATTTTCATATGATTCTTGATTAATAACTGTTCCAGCCATTGATGATGGTTCTTCATTATCACTATTATCAACCAAAAATGGTGGTGGAATTGTTGAATTCATACTTGGTTCTGTTATACTTTCAATTGTTGGCATAACAAGAATATTTTGTGATGATGGTAAACTTCCACCACCTTGTGGTGCATAACTTAAATGTAATGATGTTGTTGTTTGATTAATTAATTCAGTTGGTGTTACCATTGTTAATGAAAGTGATTCATGATTACTTTTTGGTGATTCTTGTGTAGTTGTTATCATTGTCATATTTGGATTAATTGAACCAAGTCCTAAGAGATGTTCAAGTGCACGAAATGATTCATCAGATGGTTCAGTTGGATGACGTATAGGATCTGTTGAGCTTTGTCTAAAATGAAAATTACGCATGTTATTAAATGGTATGAAAAAGACAACTTCACATAGTGGACAGTTGTTCAATGATCAGTAACATATATAACGGATGGTGCAAAAGTTCTCGAAAAAATGTCGCTTCATTTTTCATCGGCTACAACATGTTATGTAAAAATAAAAAATACCTATTCAGAATCAACGTTGAAAGCACTTTCTAAATGTATGTTCAAAAAATTTCTATGATGTCTTACCTTTGAGTAAAGGCCACGTCCTTAAATGACAATAAAATGTACACTGTAAAAAGCAACCCACAATGATTCCGGCAGAAGAAACTGATATTTTCGTATTTTTCAAATATCTCCTATGCGTTCCGTCATATATTTTTGCTCTTTTTTCCATTACATTCGTCGTTTAATTCTCTACGAATCTGGTAGAAAATACTATGGCATTGCTTAAAGATCGGTTTCTTCTGTCGCAGTCATTGCGGATGGCTTTTTACAGCTGTAGTACATTTTAGTATCATCTAAGGACGTGGCTGTTACTGACAGGCAAGACATTCTAGAAATTTTTTGAACATACAGTTAGATAGTGCTTTCAACGTAGATTTTGGATAGGTATTTTTTATTTTTCCAAAACATGTTATGGTGTGGCCGATAAAAAATGAAGCGACATTTTTCCGGAAACTTTTGCATTACCCGTTAATTTGTTTAAATTCGAAAGACCTGAGTTTTGTCTCAATATAGATTTATTATCACTAGAAGGTCAATGTACTTTGAAAAAGTCAAATGTGAAAACGATCATTTTTAAGAAAGAACTGACTGTGAGAATGCTTCAATCTGCATGCATATGGAAATGTTTTTAATGTTACGCTTTCAAATCGAAGCGGTTTGTAGGAAAACTTCCACTATAGCTATAAGTGTCATGCATCGACTGACTGTAAAATCCTGTGTCTTAGAAGTAACACATGAAAATTCAATATCGATATGAAAGAATAAGAAAGCAATAAAATAGGTACTCTAAAATATTTCCTGCTGCAATAGGCTCATACTGCAAACCAAAATATCCTGCAACATATTTGGACTTCTATCGTACGGATATGTCCCTCTTATTTTTTATTCGTAATGTCTAATAGATTTTCGCATTTTCAAAATTCAGTCTAAGATAAAATTGAACGTACTGTGTTGATGTCATAATAGTATTGTAATCATTTTCTTTTTCCGATTCATTTAATGGTGATGGAATATTAATTGATGATTGTTGTTCAATTGTAAATGTTGATGATTTACGCATTAATGATGGTCTATTTGAAAGTGTTTCTTTTTCAATGATTTCATCTTCTATTTCTGGACTATTACTTTCAATTGTTGGTAATGTTAAACGTGTTAATTCATTATGATGATGACAAGGTGATTGAATTGAATTTCGTTGTTGTTCTTGTATAATTGAAATAATATTTTGTTCATTATTATCATCAACTATGGTTTGTTCAGTATACCAAACTGGTTGTAGACTTTGTTGTCGACTAGGATTATTTTCTGTTGTCATTGTTATTGTTGGAGCAATACTTGTATCAATAGGTATTTCATCAGGTGCAAGAAGTTTTAATGGTGTACGAGTTTGTTGAAATTTTGGAAAACTTTCTTTTATTTCAAGATATGATAATGATTGTATTGTTGGTGCTGAAGCCATACGATTAGCCTGTTCAATAGGTCCGAGACTTATATCACTAAAATTATTATGAAAATTTTTTTGTTTTTTAAGTTTATATAGTACATAAAAAATATACAACTAACCAAACATATGGACTAGTTGATGATAAATGTACAAGCATTTTGATTAATAGATGATATTAATTAATGGAAATAATTGATTAATAACATGAAATTATTCTAGAGAATAAGAAAAACAAATACAACAAAGAAATATGACTGAATTGTACAATGTTATAGAACGATCGGTCAGTGAAAAAATAATCGAATCATTGTCCTAATGATGTTAACAAGCGATCTTTGTATGTTCCCGGCGACATTATCTACCAATGAAATTATAGATAATCGTTTTTTTTTTCATTAAGTAAAATGATGTCGCTATTGTCGAGATTTTTTTGATCGATCTTTATTGTTTTAATTTGTATCAAACATTATTCTTACAACAATGGCATGCTTTTTTTATTTAGTTGATAGATATTCTTATTTTTTGAATCTCATCTTTGACCAATCGTGAATAAATATTAAGTTCTTTGTTATTCTGTTTAAATGATATGACATATAAAAAAACAACTGAAATTTTAAAGGATCTAATTATGGATTGATAATAATAATTAGTATCAAAACTAGATGATATTTGAGTCTCATTTTTAATTCAACTAATTCCCATTATCTATATTCTAATATGCATGAATACATTTTACATCGAATTCAGAAAATGATGTAATGATTTAGATTGGTGCAATATTTAACAGACCATAAGACAATCGCCAAACATAATAAAAAGCTTTGTTCAATCAATAATCATTTTAAAAAGATGTAACTATTAAAATGAATGAAAATTGGCACACTAATCTCACTTAAGAATTAAACAATTAGCGAAAATTCAGATAAATCAACAACTGAATTTATTGATCATTTCAGTTATTTTATTTTTATGATCAATATTCTTCTTCGAATGGTTTCTTTAAAAATGAGGAGTGTCCAATGACTGAGAAATCGGAATTTCTTCTCAGTTCCTTAAGTGTTAAAATACAAAAACTTCAATATCTAAGAGATTTTTTACTTTCACTTTCATGAATAGGAAAACTATGAGAGAACCAATGGTCAATCCTCCTTTCTTTGAGGTCTTATCGTAGCGACGCTGATAGTTTCTCTAATTCTAGGAATTGCTACGACTCATTTCTTAAACAGTGCCGGATACCGTAATTCAATTTTAAAAATCTTTCATAGTTAAGTGATCATCTCATCACCGGCCAGTTAACTTTTTAGTTCAATATAATTCGTGAACACACATTTTATTTATGATAAATGAATGAAGAACAAAGAAAAATGAAATCATATACATACAGTCTGTCAAAGTCTAATGTTTAATCAGTATTGAAAGATTTCAGTTAGTTTAACATGTATTGGAGGTGTGAGGCATAGGTACAGAATCTACCAGTGTGCGAAAATTTTTTGACTCTGGGAAAATTCTTGAAAATGTCGAGATCGGAAAACTTTTCGAAGAATGTTTTTCTCTACGGAGAAATCATAATTGAATTAAAGGATTTCTCTAGTTTATTTGTTCTTTTTTTGTCTATTAATTTATAGACCTAGGTCTTTGTCTCATTTGCACGCACATCATTCATCTCTGAATGCCTTTTTTCTTTCAGCATTGTTTCTTGTCATTTACTCTTTTTAAACGTTACCGTTTTTCGTTTAAATTATCAAGGAGTATCCATGTAAAGACAAAATAGCATCAACATTGATAGTAGTAGATTATTTTATGGAGGGATATAATAAAATAATTACATGAATATGCAACAATTTATATTGGTCTCTAGTCAACGAAATTAAATATAATAGATTATATGTGTGAATAATATATTGCAATCTATCTGATTTATTAACTATAATAAGTTATCTGCACATGATTCTTTATAAAGCCTTTCTCTCGTAATAGAAGACTACTGTTTAGAAAATAATCCAGACGGATCAACAGATCATAGTATTTCTGTTATTGATTTGTGTTAACACTGAAAGATTTCAAAGGTTTTAGTAATACTTTACTTGAAAATCAAGAGGTTGTTCAAAGTTACACAAAGATTTCATCAAAATTCATCTCTTTAAACATAAAACACGTTGCTTAAATAAATCGATTCTCAAAGACTATATTCATATTAGAAGATAGCTTCGGAAAGGGTGATCTGAAAAACTCGAATAGAAAGTAATAGTCGTCTATTGTGGAAGGGACTCTAATCGATTTCGATATGATTAAAAATTTATTGTAGCTATGGGTGTGGGTGTGTGAATGGTGTGGAAAGTGTAGGCTATGCAAAAACCCACCCACGCCTACACTCCAAACTTAACACATCAAAATCAATCGATCAAAGTAGATCTAATGTGTAAAATTAATAACATTCTATGAAATTTATTTTATTACCAAATAGACAAAACTTCAAATCATTATTTTGTTCGTTTGTTGACAATTTGATTAGAGTATGAACGTTTTCGATCAAAAGTATGTTCAAACTTATATGTAGGAGAATATGATAGTTCTCGTTTTACAGATCATATGGAGCAATTGTCTATTCAATATGAATCGGATACTAATGAATTGCGTTTAATGACGTTGTTAGATGCAGAATTATTTAGATTTCGTGTAGGAAAATGGGATCATGTACTTAGAGAATCGACATATCTTGAAAGAACTTCATGCAGTATATCTGCTTAACATCGATCAGGCCTTCTGATATGTGTATTCATTATGATGATTCATCTTAATTATCGAGTACAGTTTATCAAATGTCTAAAAAATCTTGTGAATTGTTGCTTGAGATCAATTTCATTCAATGAATATTAAGAAATTTCCAAACATAAATCAATCGTGAACAATAACTTTAGGTTTTTTTTGTGCCATCATTAAGTTTTAACCTAAAAATAAATTCGATGAGAAAATTTGAACTTTCTATCTTCAATTCAATATGAAACAATAGAATAGAAAGTTTCAAAATAGACTTGGTATCAAATATTTCTTAATCGAATTATCAAAAATACAAATTATTAAATAATTAAGCCTACTGTATTTAAATCTGAAATTCATAAATGTCTGTTCTTTTTGTCAAAGTGATGACATAAACATCGACATATGAAACTATATAAGATCGTCAATAAATCGATGACGAGAGGTATTGCTTATAGAAAGATCACAATTATGAAAGCGTACCACAAAATGAATCAATAAATAAGTACAAAAAAGAAACAAATACTTTAGCTTCAATGTTAGAATATTAAGTTCATAGGCTTAATATTTCTAAATAGATCTAAAAGAAATAAAATAGAATCAATTGAATAATACTGTTCGATTAACTTGAATATAGTTATTGATATAAGTATAGAATTAAATTTTTCCATAAAATTACTCTTGTAAAATATTGATAATGCTTTAGGATTTTCTAAATTATTAAAAATAGGAAGTGACTGTGTACACTCAAGTAGGTATTATCAAATAATTACTAAATATTGAGTTATATTATAGCTATATATGTACTTCATAATTAATATAAGTAAAATTTATTAGTTCATTAATAATTTTACTCTATTTGTCCTTTATTAGATTCAAATAGAGTACAAAACAAGTATTAGAATCAAACAAATATAAAAGAAAAAAGTTAATTCAAATAAAAATTGACTGATATCGAAATATTTCTAGTGCTTCATCTCTCTTAGATTTTGAAGAAAATGGTTGCATTTTATTATGTTCAAAATAACTAACATTAATCACATAAAAATATCTTTTTATAAAACAATCATGATGACAATTTCTTTTACATCGGTTTCTGATTTTATTTCAAATTTGAACAACTCTTTTTTTCTTATCTTGAAAGAATCTAAGTTTATACTCTTGAATAATTCTTCTTCTTTAGTGAAGATTAATCAATAGATCTTAATAAAAGGATATCGTTCCAGATTGAAAGCTAATTAGACGGGTGTGAGTGTGAGTGTGGGTGTTAATCGTTCACTTCTTCCAACCACACCCTTGTCAATGGAAAATATACGAGTTGCTGACAATTGATATTTGCTGTTAAGTTTTTATTTTTTGAATATACATTTTCAATATTCTTCATGAGACAACATCCAGTTTTTTTTTAATGATGATGAGTATTTTTTTGACAAGTCGTGTTTATTACAAACATGAACTAATAATTTAAGCAATAATAATGTTTGTTTGTATCAAAAGAAAAAAAATACTACAGCTCATGTAACTTTTGGGAAGAAAGTGAAGCCAACGGCTATCGAAAGAATGATATTTTGATTATGCTTCATTTTCCGTCTGTTTCATTTCGCTTTTTAAATAAGAAACTAGCATCTGTATTTTTAAAGTTTTTGCATGAAAAATGCATAAAACTCCTGTATGAATTTGGTTGCAGAATTTCTTTGTAGGAATTCTATCCTTTTTATGGTACACATCCATGAAATTGGTTAAAATCATTCGAAGATGTGAAAAAAGTTTTACAAAACTTTTCACCACATTTACAAAGTTTTTGCTTTAGAATAAAAGGATTTGACAGTTGTAAAAAGTTATTAACATTCTTGAGACTCTTATACTTTATCTAATGCTTCTGAGTATTCTAGAGACTCTAAACTTGTTTGATGAGAATATATCTAAGAATAGAAGTTGAATATTATTGGTTTATTGGTAAGATAATGAGAAAAATGTCGAAGCACTTTCGCTACAATTGAATATTCATGAAGCTCGCGGCAATGTGCCTGAGTGGGAATGATACAATAAGAAAAATCTTGCACTAAGGTGATTTTTTCTCGCATACACAAGTGTACGAATATGCAGCATCATTGACAACTAAGTTCAAAACTGTAGGAAGTGGCTTGTCACATTTAGAATCGCCAGCCGGATTCACCGTGTTAGATGCAACAGATGAGGAGAAGAGTGTTGAAGTATCATCAGTAGCAGTGATAGTAGTAGTAGTAATAGATGTAGTTACCATGGTAGAAGTGTTGGTAGTAGCTTTTGAATAACACTTGCCAGCTGTTGATTTCTTAAATGGTATACCTTGGACTTCGGTAATTGTAATAGCCTCTCCTGGATTTGGATACTTGAGAGCCGCTCGAGAAGTGCTACGACATTCTCCAGGTTCAATATGTTCTGCAATAGTCATGTCTTCGATGAACATGTCCGGAAAGTTGTCAAGCGTGCTAGTTCCAGTGTCTTCAATCATGACCGAGGCGCAATCTAAAAATTAGTTAGCCGACATGAAAAATATGAATAGTAGACTGTTTTTTCTCAGACACTTTGAAACATCTCATTGCGATTACCGGTTACGGCTATCCATGTCCTATATAAATACAAATTTATTTAGTTATTGTGGTACAAATACAACAGTAGAAAATGTGCAGACAGATTACCAAGAAAATAAAGCTTTTCCAGCTTTTGTATTCTCAGGTACATAAAATGGAAAAGTTTGGTTGTTGCCTGCCATGTTAGAATTTAATCTGACAACCCTTGGGCATCCACCCTGATAACTATGCAGAACTTTCCATGTTTCACCTCCATCAAACGAGAGCGAGGCCTGACAGCTTCACCGCTATGAGCTGCCAGGGATCCTTCGCCACTTGGCGCGTTGTGACCGAGTATCTTAAAGTAAATGGTTCATTAAAAATATTCTCTTCGTATAAGAAAAGTAAGCATCGATCATATCACCGTAAGAGCTTACTCAAAATATGTTTGTTGACCCGCTTTTCATGTTGTCATAGGAGCCTGGTTCACGCTAGGATTCTTATGCAGATCCTTGCATGGAAAATCTCTTCCATCAGCTTTTAGAGGTTCATTGTAATAGTTTCCACCTGCTCCATCAGTAGGAGCTGCCAATGGTCTTGAATATTTTATTCTAGCATGTGCTGTGACCACCGAGATGAATGAAAGTGATGAAAAGATCGTTGTACAAAGCATCAAATTCATAGGGAATATATATGGAAAAATTGATCGTAGAATTTGTAAGGATACAGATACTATTAGCTGTTGAAAAATGGAATCTTCTATTTGTTAAATGGAAGAATATAGTTAAATGAATAACATTGACGAAAACCACATGTGCGACAAGATTTATACTCGAAATTACTATTGACTTTGTGATTATTGACTGTTTGCCTCTTCAATGTTCTTCATGACATTGATTTATCTGTTAAATGCTCGCACGAATGAAATGCAATACGTTGTTATTCTAAACAGAGCAAAGTATCCATCCAGATTTGCTAAATGAAAAATAAATCAATGAAAACAGATCATTTTTCTCAAGAACATATGTAGTTATATTCGACGCTCGATTAATAATAGAATATAAAGAATGGGATTTATAAAATATTTAGCATCTGTTGAGAGTGTAGTTCTGGGCGAGTAAGGATATGTTGTTGTGTGTTAACGTATGAGTATGCATGAAGGTTTTCACTTCAGCTATACCTTATCCCCACACTCAGGAAAAAGTAAAATGGTTAAAATATCGTTTGCACAATTACATTCACTCATTCTGCTAGAAAAATGGTAATAAACGGCAAGAAAAAGACAACTATTACTTGTCTTGGCGTTTCACCGCTTTACTCAACGTTTGTACTCATACTTGTTTTTCACTGAAAAAGCAATAAGTACTTGTTTTAATTTTAATTCTTTTCTTGTGGAAACTATGTTTCTATTCATTGTTTGAAATCTTATGAATCTGTGTTTTTTATTGTACTAGAGTACACGTAAAAGAAAATCAAAATGTTTGGAGCTTTTCTTTATCTTTTTTATCAGATAAACTGTTTTCAAAAAAGAAACCATCGTATTAATTTTAATTCTTATGGAAAAAATATGTTCCTTTGATCAAAACAACGTATGATGGGTTCCGTGATTTTAGTTGTAAATCATTACATTTAAATACTAAATTTTTTATTATTTTTCAAGATCGATTCCTATAATAGACTAAGTGTTTTAACATTTTCAAACATAATACTGCTGCATCTGAGTTTAACTCAATTCGTTCATTTGACGAGGTTTGTTCATTAGCTTCATACGTCTATGCAATCAACAAAGTTTCAATTATCCCATCAAACAT
>CAJNOP010000048.1:709648-722205 GCA_905250075.1 Rotaria sp. Silwood1 | reverse complement strand
ATTATCTTTGAAAAGAGCTGAATGTCAGAACATTGCAGCTCATATATATTAACGCTAAGTCAACTTAGAATAAGATATTCTCAGTTGAATATCTGAAAAGAAAAATAATTGCGTCGGTGGGTAAGAAGAAGTGATGATTTATTGTTTACTTTCACTTTCATCATATCGATGATTTGTTTAATGACGTTGCAAAAAATTGAATTTCGTTGTTCTGTTTATTCAAGGTAAAATAGGAGTATTATTGATAAAAGTGGATTCTGTTTTTCTCTGTTCGCAACAAATAATATAAGGAATTAATAACCATTCGATAGTAGTTTTATCACTTTGAGAGAATCTGTTAGCTTCGGCATGGGCTCATATCGGACATCAACGTCAAAAAAAAACACGAAGACATCTTAAATTTAATTCGATATTTCCATGAAAGGAACAGATTACGCTTGATTTTAAATTTTGTTTTTGAGGTTTGGCGAGGTGTGGGTCGGTGTAGGTATGGATGTTTGATGTGGTGATGAGCACTGGTTATGGGTGTGGGACGTGGTTATTTGTTTGGATAGTCTGTTCAAAAATCCCCATACACACTCACATTACGTCCACATCTCACACACACAAGGAAAAAGAGACGATGATTTATGTTTGAATTATTTCTATAATAACATTATAATTATTTAGATGAATCATACGAAATACTCGAGAAGCGTTGAGCTTGTGTGAAAAATCACTAGCTATTCAAGTAACATATTTACTTACTAAACAGCCAAGTATAGCTAGTATTCATAGCGCACCTTTGTTGACACTGCCATTGGTATACCGCGGTACCTATAAGAACCGATGATGATGCTCATAACTATCGATTCCACACATAAACGATTGGGGAGACTGTTTTCTATCTGAATTCGAATTAGTTATTATAAAGAATTTATATTAATCGAGAAATAAACAACTGCACGGCATATTATACTAATATAATTTGTTGCAGCGTGATTTGTAATAAAAATTCATTCCTTAACTGGGGCGCATTTGGTGTCTATAGTTACCGAGTCAAACATGAAACTTTCAAAACACTTGTATTTGCAGAAAACTTCCAGGAACGCGCGTTAACTTGCAAAATACTTTTCTAACTTGTAGATCTAATACACAAACATGTAAGCTATCTGAGATACCAGCAATTGTTGAATATAACTTCATAACAGTAGTACCTGCATGCAATCATAATCATTTAACTTTTTAGTCACAATATGCTAGATCATGCATGACTATTATTCTTGCAAATACTCACATTTAATATTCTTGCTTGCTCATACAAGACATAATTCACATCTAAATGGCAAAATTTGTTGTTCAGATGTACCTGCAGAATGATTAGATCTTTAGTAAATGCTTCATGTCAATGCGAAAAGTTTCTATTTACGAAAACTTTTACCAAAGGGATTCTATATCGACATGCAAGTTTCAACTATTCTTCAGTATACATAATAACTAAATCATATTAACTGAAAAATCTTATCCAGTCTTTTAAACTCTACACATTTATTAGCGTTCATGTATGCATGTTTCTAATAGTTCATTGACTATAATAATATTCTGCAATTTTATTTACACATCTAATACAAGTCAATAGTCGAATAGCGATGTAATTTATCCTATAAAAGAAAGCATGTGTATTCGATTCTTATCTTTAAGAAAACAGTACTGTGTTCTCATATATGATTGCTACACTCGCTTCGTTTTTCGCTCCATCCTGAATTTTCTTGCATGCGCATATGAGAATTCTTTAAAAAACGCTTCGTGCTTTCTTGCATGCGGATGCACATATTTTAATTACGTGTAATCGCGAATATCATTTACCCTATAATGCATTTACATGCATGCTATATTAAAATACCACGTACATGTACATGCAATATTTTGATACCAACTACACGCATATTTTAAGCTTTTGCATTTGGTTAAATAATAAAGATCGTTCAGATTTGTGAACATCAAAAGTGTATATCAAAATGGATTCAACTCTGTCAGTTTCAACATGTTTAAAAAAAATATTCACTCGCTTTCAGGCAATATATCATCAAACAACACTTGGAAAAAATACTATAGGTAAACCTTCGTTATAGCGTACATTATACCGATCGATATACTGGTAGTACTTAACATCAATTATAGCAATGTTGATATTATATATCGTAATCTTGATCAGTATGCTCTTTTCATGAAGCATCATCGTCAATCGTTTGAAATTCGATTGAAGTCTTTCTTCGTCAACATTCAGATATTCTCTAGGGTTATGAAAGTATTTTATCTTGCACATGAGAAAATAGATGAATGGGCAGAATTATTAGTATAGTACGGAAAGGCAAGCATCATCTATCATTATTCATTGTTCTGTATGATGATAAGTACAACGAATCTCATAATTTATTCTGTACTTAAAAAAGTGATTAGATTTCTTGAATATGATAGTATTTCACTTCTCAATTGTTTATGTGGTATGATGAATGACAGATAAAAACAGTTTACCAATATAAAATATAAATAGTTTACATATCATCTTTAAGACAGGTTATAATTCGAAGACAAATATGCATTAAACTTCAGATTCTTTCTTTTTTTTTTTCGGTCGGGTCTTACTAAGACAAACTTGATTTACAATAAATGTACTAGCGAACAGTACAGCGTCTTAGATGTAATGAGATTTCAACAATTAAAATTAAATATAACTTAAAATTATGAATACATAAGACCAGTTCTGTATTCTCATCTTTTTTTGATTCATTTGGTTTTAGATTTTTTTTTCAATACTCTGTTTTATTTTGTCTGTTCTATAGTAATCAATAATACATAATTATGTGACATTACTTTTGACTAAAAGATAAGGATTTATATGAGTGATTTGAAGAAAATTTATAAGTTTTTTTAGGAATTGAAAGCCATTTAAAAAGAATAATATTAAATTTGGAGATCTTGCATAAAATAATTTGCTGATTGATCTTAAATATATGACCATTAAATCGCAGCAATAACAAATTTTCAAGTCAATCTATAATTTTTAATTTCAATAAAATACTCCAATATTGTTCTAGTTTATAGATTAATTGTATTTTTTTTTGGTCACATTCTATTTTTTTTTCGTTTTAGTATAATGACTTGTACACACAAAAATTGCACTTTAAGCAGTAATGATACGATAGTATATGCGTTAGAAACTTATTCTACGTAGTTGATTTAACTATAGAATTTCTTGAAATATTTGCTTGTTTATCGGTTCACATTCTACTAAGTCAATTGAAGTAATAATAAAAAAAATACTAAATTTGTGTAATGCATTCGAAGAGAAACTTTCATCAAACATTTCCTTTTTAACACCAAAGATTAATCAATCGACATTCGTCCTATATGGACTCTAGAGACGCATTCTTGAACCATTGTTTAAGTCTGATGAAAACGTATCAAATATGGTGAATGGAATTTATTTTTCTGACGATTCAAAGAAAAGCAAGGAAGATATTATTCTTTGACTAAAAAGAAACCATTTTTCTTGAATTAGTTTATGTAATTCATACCAGCCGTCAATAGTTTAGCAACAACATTTACCTATTTCAAAAAAGTATTGAAAAACAAAAAAAAAGCTACACGTAAAACATGTTGATTTTAAAGTGGGAATGAACATAACGCAGAATGATGAGAATGATAAAGTCTTTCAATTGTTTAGATTGATGTAACATTCAACAGAAGATAAAACACTTCGGTTAATGAATAATCATTTTAAAATACTTGACCTTCGAAATGAATGAAAATTGGAAAACTTTTTTCAATTAATAATTATACAATTTTGTAATGAATTCTTTTAAAATAGATAAACAATAATTTATCATATTTTGCACAACTGAATGCAAAAATGATGATGCTCACCTAGCTCATATTCTTCAGTTTGAAAATGAGTATTCACTATAGAAAGTTTTCTGATGTTTGAATCATGACTTTTTCTCAGGTGTTGATATTTTGAAATTCGAAATACCTTTTGTTAGTGTATAGCTGTCATGATTCCCTAGAGTCGGTCAAATTACCTCTGAAACTGTTGTTTGTAACATATTCTTATCTTTTAAGGAAGGTATTTGACATGTTTGTCACATTTTCAAAACTCTTACTGAAAATTTACAGTTGAAAGAGATAATGACGTTGGCTATTCAATCTTTCTCAGTTCATGTTGAATAATGATGCGAAACACAAAAACCTGTTCCATTGTTACCATTGTCGTCTTGTTTCGAAATAATTATCAAACACGGATTGAAGAAGAAGATTGAATAGTCAATATCTTTACCACTTTCAATTATATTTTCGAATTATAAATAAATTCATTTAACCTTTATCTAAAGCAGTTTTTTTAAACAAAGAAACATTACATCGTAAAATTAAATTATTTTTTTTATAAACTCATGAGAAAGAGATTTTAGAGATGACAAACATGTCAAGTACTTTCTTCACAAAGACCAGAGTTTGTGTTTTGCATATGCATTTTCTTCTGCCATTTAGACATTCTATCAGCAAAGCCTCACAAGACATGAAGCTAGGAAATTATAAATAACAAGCAACTCTTTTGATTGCAAAATGCATAGTTTTCTCTTTTCTTTCCGATAAAGTTTGAGACTTCCATTGATGGACAAATAAGCCTAAAACAACATTGTTATGTAGGAAATCACTGCTGAACGTTTTTTCATATTGAAGAGTTCATCAATTCATGGAATAGTTTTCGATTGAAGATAATTTGTTAAGGAGCATTTTATTTATGATAAATAAACGAATATCAAAAAAACTAAATCACACACTGTATGAGACTTCAATGTTTCACAAATGTAAAAATAGTCGTGTTACTTTAACACGTATTGGAGGTAATGTTATACTTATCAATAGCACCACTCATATATGATCGTGTATAAAAATTACCCTTGCTATCAAGCCGTATTCTCGACGCATAATAGTAATAAGCTTCTGGTATGATTGATGTCAAGCTTGATGTGCTAGGTGACCATCTAGTAATGTTGCCGTAACCAGAGACGTATACATTTCCTGAATTGTCAACAGTCAAGCCAAAAGTACCCCACCAATACATGCTAGATGCATAGTAGAATAAATATCTACCATATTGGTTTTCTTGTGAGAAGGCCAAGATACGACTAAAATACAAATGATAAATCTTTTGAACATTCAAAATCAATCGTCAAATACTAAACAGGTCACATTGACAAGAGACTCATTTACTCGAATAACGAGGTTTTCAGTTCGAATTTTCTGAATAATATTAACCTTAGTCAGGGATCAAAAATGCCAAAATGATGCTTCATATTATAGGCTTGTTATGCTGAGATATCGTTGTCTCAGTGTTTTCTCTTTGAGCTTAACACTATTGCTTTGTTGAAATGTAAGACGATTTGCACTTTGAACAAAATATAAAGCACGATGTTTTCCACCATATGCCTATGAGATCATTCACCCTCTCATCATGGTGAACATCTTTCGTTGACTAGTTCATGCTCAATAGAAAGACTGCGACTAACACGAAAATCTTAATTTTTCAAAAACTTATTATCCAATGATAATATTTCAGAATGTCATTACGAACAAGAGGTTTGGCAACAAACAGAATGAAAAGGTCAACTTATCGAGCTACACCTATCAAGTCGTTTTATCAAATAAAAACTCTCAAGACTCTTGATTGCCCTCAAGAAATAGTCTGATGTGATTTTTCTAAACAATATCCATTAAAATACCATACCTATTACCCACATCTGCAACATATAAAGTATAGTTCGCATCGACAAATATTCCTCGAGGATCACTCAATTGGTTCAATTGTGATCCTGATGTGTTTGTTACACCTGCAACAACAGTAGCATAAGCATTGTTTGATATAATTTTGATCACACGTTGAGCGTTAGAATCCCAGCAGTACATTGCACCTTGACGATCAACAAAAATGTCTGCACATCCACAAAATTCATTCAATCCCATGCCACATTGACTTTCGCCAAAGATTGTCGTACCCATAACCCAATTATTCGAATCATACTTCTGTAGACGATAATAATTAGTCCAATATACCATCGAATACTAAATACAAAATCAATTGTGAATTCAGACATAGCTGTCATCCAAAATAGATCCAATAATTTACATACTCGACTTTCATATGTATAGATTGCTCCATTTGAATCTACAAATAGTTGACTTATGGTGAAATTTGAGAAATTCCCAGGTCCTGCCACTGGCGTACCAACGGAACTGTTCGCTGAAAACTTGAAAAACTGTTTACTGTAGTATTCGGCCACATAGATATTGTCATTTGTATCGATGGCAAAATCACCCACTGAAAACTGATAGCTACTGTTCCAATACGAAGATATAATGGTCGTTGAATTCTGATCCCATGTAGCATTTGAACATATTGAAGTCGACGTAGAAACTATTTGAAGTAGAAAAGAGACAAAGCTAAGGTTTTTTCACATTTATTCATTTAATTTCTAATATACTCTTTTCAAGTAAGAGAAAATAATATCCGAGCTTGACATGTCTGTCGCAAAATCAAGCTGAATTTGCATTCACCAATAAGTAACTCTTCAAAAGGACAAATTTTATGAACATGGTCGATTCAACTCAGTACTTCGCAGCAACAAATGCAGTGCACATAAGTTACAACACAGTGACCCTTGTCAAGATACTGACACTTATATTGTAAGTCAGTATAAGAGCAGCATATCTTCGATTTTTGTCAATCGAAAACACTTTTTTTTTCATCAGGGATAGAAGATTATGCATGGTGTTTTGTTTTCGCAAGACTACTATGCATAACAACCTGGGTGGATTTACTACCCCATACTGCAATTAAGAAATGTGAACCTGTAGGAGTTTCTGAAAAAGATTCTTACATACTTTATGTTCTTAAACCTAGTGTGAGATGAAAATCGTTATAGTTTCATCATGTTTTATCTATCTAATTCGGCTAACTTCTCTGAGCGATAGCTCAATGGCTCTTGTACAAGTTTGTTTTGAATGAAACAACATATTCTACGAGTTAAAATTGGAATATTAGCACATAATATCCTTTCGAAATAGTACCATCTATAAAGACTTATGCGAGTCAATAGTACTTGTTCAACTCAAGTTTCTTGCTTTATTTGTTTTATCCAATGAATTTTGAATAGCTCTCTGTCATCGAGCAAAAAAAACACTAGCCTAATGAATTAAAATTGCATGTAGATGCTTCAGTATTTTATTACATAGCTACTTCTATTCAGACTACGTAGATAACATGAAGACGTCATTCAAACCTGACCATATGCGAAATTCGCAACTCGTAACAATCAACCAACTGAAAATAAGTATTACATCGAATACGATGATTCAACATATTTCCTAAAACTCTTGACATGGACACTTTTAAAGTTTTGGACTGTCTACCAACAAACAATCGAAGTAGCTGTACTCAAGAAAAGAGCAATGTCTTTTCTAGAGTTAAATTCACCAAGAGGTTATCCATACAATCAAATTCTTCAAGAGAAAGTCTACCTGAACTGGTGAAATTTTGTGAATTGCATTGACTGGAAAGAGCTAACGGCATGCAGATGGATGCTGAACAGCAACTATTGATAACACAAACACTGTTATTTGATGCGCATCTTGTACCACTAACACATGCATCAAACAGAGAACAGATCACTTGAGGAGCACATAATGTTGTATTGATCGATGTCTTGAATTTATAGCAAGTCACCGATGAAGAACAGCTGCTACCTACTGAGGAGACAGTATTGCAAAGATCTACTGTGCAGCTTGATGAATATTTTAATGTTTGACCTATTAAAGAAAACTCTTGAATCGAATAAGTAATGAGTATTTTAATATTTACCTTGAATGATAGAAATTGGACAGAAGAAGAGAGTGATAACTAGCAAAAACATCATGATAGATTATTTTAATACTGACGAATGTTGAATCTGTTACAGCAAATGCGCAAATGACACGATATCAATACGAGCGACAATGTTTGTTTTCTCTGTTGTCTATCAATTAAGAGGAAAAATCATCTCTGTATTGATTTGCGTATTGTTGATTTAAGCAAAAAGTAAAGGTGAGATCGTTGGAGTATCGAAACTATCTCAAGTGCAAAATGAATCGTAATGTTGATTTTATTTTGAAATAGAAAAATTCGTCTGAACTTACTTTGCAAACGAAAAATAAACATTGTGAAGAAACTAGGTCTATTGACGTCATTCTTATTCGAAGAGTAGCAAGAAATGGTCGATAGAAACACTGCAAGTGGTGCAAATGCTACCAACATCACTTCGTTAATTTTTGGATTCTCATTAGATTGTAAAAAAATGGCTTTATCGTTCTCGAATCATTATAATCAATATTTCGATCAAGACTCAAGACTTTTTTGTTTTCGTGTGTACATTTAATTATAATCACTGAGTTTTCCTTTCCAATCACGTTCATATTAACTCTAGCTTCTAGATTGCTAAATAGAAAAAGATATTCGCACCATGAAAACAAATTCTGAAGAACGGTTAAAGTCGAAATATTTCAAAGTTACTAATGAAATCAATTTACTTATGAGTTCCCGTGAGGTCTTTGCTTCTGAAAAAGTTTGATTTTGCTTTATATTTTCAAACGATGACAGAGTGAACACAAGCAACGAACAGCATTATATTGTAGTTATAATTTGACTGCATTTGTAAAGATTCTTTTCGGAAACTACTATCTATTGTTACGTATCAGAATGAAATTTTTGATTGATCGACTAATTTGATAAAGAATTTTCCTATACAATGTAGTGATGATGTTTTTTCTTTTAATCATTTGATGCTATGCAAATAAATGAGACAAATACAGAACAGCTTTTTTAAATTTTGCGTTCTGTGTTGATTAAATATTGTTATTCATAAACACAGAAAATATTATTTGTCTTTTCGATAGATGGATTAGTTACGAGCAGAATCCTGACCTTTTTTTTGTTACCATAACTAAATGTTAGTTATTCATAATTGAAAAGAACCGAATAGAATGAGATCGAGGCTCAAGCATGAGTGTGAAGTTAACTCAAGGGGGAAAAAGCTGATTCTGTGGTCATAGAATCACTCAGAATCAATAGAATCACTCAGAATCAATAGAATCACTCAGAATCACACAGAATCAATAGAATCACTCGGAATCAATAGAATCACACAGAATCAATAGAATCACTCAGAATCACTCAGAATCACTCAGAATCACATGGAATCACTTGGAATCACATGGAATCACTTGGAATCACATACAATAAAACACCTAAAAAAATCCATGCCTATGCTTCTTATCAAGCTGGATCGAGCACATTTCATCACTTAGCAGCAGTTAATAAGATTTTTGTCGTTTTTTACCAAGTATTAGAATTAATTTCATCATGTTACAACAAAGAAGCAAATTTTGTTAAGCCCGTGTATATTTTCTTCAGAAGCATACACGTGTGTAAGTTCAAATCGAGGATTTTTGCAACTTCTTGGTTCTAGCAATGGCGAGTGAGAAGGGGAGGAGAAAGTCAAAGATTATTTGGTAGGTTTCTATAGTAACGAGAAAAGGGGTGTAAACTTTAACGATGGTTATATCATTCTGAAACTCTGTACACTCTAACTACGTAGTCTAGAAATGGCAGGTTTTGTTATTTAATGCAGAGAAAGAGTGTTCTTGCAGGTATCATTCAGTAGGTCGATTCTATTATTCATCTAATAGAGTGAGAGTAGGATGTGCACGTAAAATTACGAAATAGTTGAATTCCAAGTTTAGAAAAAACTCAACATTATATCTCACAATTCGTCAAAAGATATAATAGTGTACCAGATTCTCCATGAATGATCAAATCAATGTATATATCAAACTAATATGGTAGTTGAACAGACGATTGAAAGAATAAAATGATATGTGCACTTCATACAACATGTGTCGTGCATATTATCATTAGAACAAAAGAATCGAGAGATTGACGATGTACTGTACCTCACATTAGAATAAGCTTTTCAAGTTTAACAATATTAAATGAATTGAATAATTTGCTCGAATAATACTAATAAATGAACACATTTTCGAAATGTTTAAATGTAAGAGCACACGTATCAGCTATAAAAAGTTGTAATCGTTTTGGATGATTAATTTGTTAAATTATTTGAAGCCCTTTTACATTTTGTCTCAAGTATATGTTAGAGGGGAGATTAAAATCTAGAGCAATTTAAAAGTCCCCTAGAGAAGTTTCAGGGAAATTTTAAATTGCTCTGAATTTTAATTTTCCCTGAAACATATACAACAAACAGAGTTTCTGAGTGCCCCATTTTCACCTCTCAAGGCACAAAGTAACAAGTTTTCTGACAGTTTGTATCATATCAACGAGATTATCTAATCATTTTCTGGCACATAATGAGTTTTCCAAGTAGTTTTCAACTGATTGGGCTCAGAACGATTCTTAATCTTTTCAAAGTCAATGAAGTGAATCTGATTCTCCAAGTCAGAACACCTAGAAAACTTGCCTGGCTACTGGAAGCAGCGACACCAATCTGATTGACACGTTAGAAACTGCTCTAAAATAGGGGTGACCCTTTATTTTTACTTTCCTTTATACTAAGGAACAAAGATCAATGATTTGCTTATCTGTATTTTCTAAAGATAAAGGATTCATTTATCTTTATTTAGTAAAGTAAGACTAAATCACCACTCCTATTCTATAGCCAATGAAGATATCAATATTCTTTGATGCAGTTTGTGCAAAAACTCTTACAATTGAAAATTTCTATCACCATTGATAATGAGAAAAAAGAGAAAGTTTTTGATGTATCGCGATTTCTCTTGTTCCACACTTTCCGTAAATTGATTTTTTCGACATCTTTATTTCGAATAAAAATTAGCCAAAATGAAACAGATCAATACACTCTGTTTACAGTGAAAATTTAACTTTAGTTTGCCATGCCTTGGAAACATGAGGTTGTAGTGAATTTTATAACCTAGCAATTGTAGAGTGAATCGGATTCTACTTATCGTTTCCCAGAACTCAATAATCGCAATACTATCGGATTCTTTTGGATTCATAAAAGCGTACATTTTAATAGCATATCAAAGAACTCAATTAGTGCCAGACAAATTGCAACTAGGCAGTGAGAAATAGGGAAATGTAGAGAGTCGACAACTTCTATTTCTAAAAGCATCTATGATAGGCATGGAGTGCTCTCTTCTACAGCTAAAATGAAGAATTGATGCCTTTTTTAATTTAACTGGTTGGAATTTCTGCTCAGCTATCACCTGTCACGTTCGATTTCAACGGAAAAACTATATTTTGTTTCATTTCATTGACATTCAATGGCTTTATGTTACTTAGTCGCGCTCGCAAGTCATAAGGTCGGGTTCTCAGAGTGGTGCACTAGCCCGAAGCCAATGCAACATCATCCTTATATATTCATGTTTTTATGTTTTGGTATTCTGTGTGGGCAAGCTGTAGAACATCGTTCGCGATGCTCTTAGTATGAGCGACAGAGTATGTCTTACGGAACGTTCTCTCCATGCATACAACAGGGAATGTATGCATTTTTTAGCCTAACTGGTAAGGACGGCAACGCGAATAGCCGGAAATATGTAGTTCCAGTCTCGTAAAGTAGTTCTCGTACTCTTGGTTATGCTGTTGTTCCATCACAATCCTTGGTCCGTCTTGAGAGTCACAAATAGCAATACCCCTAACGGAGTTTATAGAATATCGTGTGGTCCTGAACTTTTTAGGAAGAGTTGATACTAATACGCATAAGGTGGCTATCTTTTGCGTTTGGTACAGCAAGCAAAATGAAACCTTAGGTCAGCTACTTGAACACTCAGACTATTTCATACTTCTTGAAATCTACTATCTGTACGATCTTCTGCTTCCTGATATTCCATATTTCAGAGTTTTCCTCTTCATACCATCGAGCTTTCACAAACTGTATATATTAAAAATGAGCTCCCGTTTAGAAAACGAGGCAGCAGTTGTAATCAGGATGAAAAATAATGAAAAATCGAGAAACAACAGTAATCCAATTTCTCTCACGATTTAATGTTGATTTCAACTAGATGTAACATTTTGAGATCATTACCGGGCGAGAAGGTTCACTTATGGTCTGTAATCCTTTGATTGACCGTCACAAAATAATGAAACAAACCTCATTGGCCGGTTAGATATCGGTCCATTGTGTGATTTGATTGTTGTGAAATGAAAAATAATTTACTTTTGTCTAAGATTCAGCAATATCGAGAATGCATTGTTTGTGCTCGACTTATTGACTCTTACGACGATGAGTCAGCTGTTTTCCTTATTGATTGGAATGATCAGGAATCTTCAGAACTCATCTCTCTAATGATTCTATGATGTTTCTATTAATGTGACGGTATCACAGTCGAGAAAAACAATGATATTCATAGTGATTCCAGAGTCAGTGGAATCATGTAGAATCACACGGAATCACATGGAATCACATAGAATCACATAGAATCAATAGAATCACGTAGAATCAATAGAATCA
>CAJNOP010000048.1:696368-709638 GCA_905250075.1 Rotaria sp. Silwood1 | reverse complement strand
ATAGAATCACATAGAATCAATAGAATCACGTAGAATCAATAGAATCACATAGAATCAATAGAATCACATAGAATCAATAGAATCACATGGAATCACGGAATCACGGAATCAGCTTTTTCCCCCTTGAGTTAACTCAACTTAAGATAATTTTAGTGCCATATTTGAAAAGAAAAAGGATTGTGTCGGCAAGTAGGCAACATCTACAATTGATTGTTTACTCTTACTTTGATCGTATTGATGACTCTTTTGTTTTTCACGACGATGGAAGAAATTGAATTCTGTTGTTCTACTGATTGATGTTAAAAACAAAGCTATTGCTGAAAGAAATACAGTCTGTTTTTCTGTGCTCGCAATCAATAATACGACCAGTTAGAAACTATTCGATAATGGCTTGATCTCATTGAATTAATCGATGGACTTTTAATGCAATCAATATTGGACATCGATGTTAAGAAAGTGGGAACATATCTTTGGTTGCACTCAATATTTTCAAAAAAAAAGGAGCACATTGTGTTTGTTTCGGTGTGTGAACACATAATACCCAGACCCACGTCTGCACATGTAGTTAACTAAATAGATAAAAGGTTTTGACAACAAAGATAACCAGAGCATGTTGCATCAATACCATACAACTATGTTGATAAAACAGAAAAGAAAAGAGAGTGAATAGTAGATATAAGTCAAAAAGAAAAATACACACTAAAAATACGATTATCTTAGTTTAAACGATGCTCTCGATACAGAATTTCTTTATTGCTTTCCTTTTTGGTGAGTGCATTGTTAATTTTAGATAAATGTTGCATATATCTATGTATATGTGTAGTCTTATTCGTTAGTTTCAATCATGACTATCGTTGCTTCAAGTGTTTGTCAACGGAGGAACCTGTCTGTGATGACCCATTTGATCCAACTGCACCCGGTATAAAGATAATTGAAGCGAAACCAGATGAATTATGTTGGGTAAATTATATTTAAAATAATTCTTTTTTCTCAATTGCTATGTTCAATTCTTGTATAGGCTACACGACTTGGTAACGCGTTCGGACGAGAAATATTCCCTAAAGGATCGTGTTCATGAGGTGATAATAATTGTTTGACGACGATTGTTGATCATTCAACTATTACATATTGTTGTTGCACAACGGATCTATGTAATTCACAAGCTATGGCTCAGAACATGACGATTACTACTACGTCAAAAACTACAGCAACTCGTCGTCTTGTCGTTTGAATTTTTGTTATTCTCGTTCTCATCGATTTATATTTATTGTTGTTTCTTCGACAAAAGAAAGCACTCTTGAAAATTTAATATATATTTATTTTGATTTTCAACGATATTTATATGAGACATATATTAATAAAAATTATCCATTCAAAAATTTATATAGAACGTTGCTAATGTCGAAACTTAGGCGTGCCTTGCCTATTGAACTAATATTTTGTTGATAAGTAAGTCCCAATAAGACTACTAGAAGCCTGTGAAGGTGCGTCTCCATACGCTATCATTCACAAGTTATTACAGTCTTACTGTCTTTATGTAGTGCATATTTTGGCCCGACAAAATGTGTTGCACTTGAGATATTGAATCGTTTTTCATAATACCTAGTCAGAAATAAAAATAATTGAATAAAACTGGAATAGATTGACAAAGACAGCTCATGGGGACGTCCCCTAGTCATTAGCGAAATAATGTTTTCAATAGCTTCCATTCTTCATCATTACAATAATGAATAACCATTTGTTTATCTTACAATGAAATTTTTCAACATGAGAATCATCTCTATTCTTATGTTTCCCCTCTTATGTATATATGAGTTCTTGATAAGCTTAACACTAATGTTTAAATATATTTATATGAACTGAGATATCATGATGTAAGAAATTGCATCTTACTAAATGCATCTTTAAATAAGTTGGTTTTTTAGAAATTTTTATTGGTTATCGTATGAGAAACTTCAAAGAACCTTTTTGAGATGTTTTAACGCAGTCGAAAGTTCAACAATAAGGCTTTCATTAATTGGTGAAAATTCATCGAACTCAAGTATTTCTTCACAATTACAACTAGTTCTTCTGAGAGAAATTTTAATCGTATAGTTCTATGAAGACATACAATGTGAAACTTGAATAGCTTTTGAAATTTATATTTTAGTCTGTAATGTTTCATACACGCTAATACTAAGAACGAAGGAAGAATTCTATCAAAGCTTTTCATCTAGTAATTCACAATCACTGTTATTTAGCATGCAATACCAGTGCTTTGTTTTAATTGATTTTCTTTAATAAGGATATTGCTTCTTTATAAGAATACTTTCGATATCAAGGCAAAATGAGCTACTAAATTCAACTTTTTTTTGTATCAGACATGATAATTTTAGGTTTCTTAATACTTAGATATTGATCAGTGACGTAAGACAAGTAATTAATGTAACTTTCATAATAGAAGGGAACCTACTATAATACTTTGGAAATGAAAGCATGACCGGAAAACTACTAGCCATTGTAAAAATTTGTCACAGTCGACGAAAGTGAACTCGAATTTTTGAAAAGGAAAATTTTTAATTGAGACTTGGGATGTGAACATCTGAGTTCAATATTTAGAGTAAAGATTTTGATAATGACTAAGCATTTGCCAATTGAAGACTTTTGAATTCATATTTATGGATCGTTAAAATCGCTGCCAACAAACGAAATAAACCTGATTCATTGCTGTAATAATCGATAAAAAAGTGGTGAAGCTGAATTGGTATGAAGATTGATGAAATCCTAATAGGTGCTTTTGATCATAGTTCATTGCTCTCTATTTAAATCTCAAGATTTACCTCTAGATCAATTCATGAAGTTTAGTAGATTATTATTTGAATTATTAGTCATATTAACATCTGCATGATTCATATCATTCCGAGTCAATGATGATTCATCAATTAGGAACTTTCCGCATAATACATATTTCTAGAAAAATTTCCACCATTGTTTCTTTCGTTTCCTTGACAAACTTTCGAAATAAAATTCTATTCACATGACAACAATTAACGTATTTTAAAACCTAAAATATTTTAATAATATTCTCTAAGAAAATTTATTACATATTAACATATATATACTAAAACCATAGAGGTCGCTAATAACTTTGTTTTGACATAGAATGATTGGTTTTTTTATGTGATTATTGATCATATTGTGTCTGTATGATATTGCTATGGTTAGTTATTCAATTGATCGAATACTATCAATAGTGTTATCAATTAGTAGACTATATTTTTGTCGTTGTTTTTTGTTTTTGTTCTTAACATAAAAAGTTTCTTCTAGATTTTTTTTACTAATCTTAAAATAAATATTCATTTGTCCTTGAATAGTTCTGATTCATTTTTTTATTTCTTACATAATTTCTATTATTCATTTTAATAATTCAAATGGATACATCAAGTTATACAGGTTTACCAAATAAATTATTTCAAGGTTTAACATCTGTTAAATCAACATTAACAACAAGTCATATACTTGAAAAATCTGAAACAACATATATTAATAATTATGATAAATTTCATCATCATATGGCACGTAGTGTTTTAGGTATTCAAGCACCATTAAAACTTCAAACAGAATTACAAATAGCCAATAAAATTGGTCGTTTACCATGTTTACCTAGTTCACATTTAATGCTTGATGTTTTACGTGGTACAAATGAAGATATATCATTTAATGATATATTAAATAATCCAAAAGAATTTGGTGAACTTCAAATTGATCCACATTTAGCTATGGATAAACATGATCATTTATTTTAACAAAACAAAACATGAAAGACTCGAATAAAAATATAAACATGATCAATTAACATTTCTTTTTTTTTTTACATTGTTATTTTTATCCTCTGATTAATTTCGATTGATGTTAATTTTTCTTTTCCTTTGCAGATATGTGTCTATATTCTAGTTAATTAATTATGCCAAAATATACTAAAAAAAGTAATAAAAAAAAAACAAATTTTTTTTCTCTATAAAAATTTATATTTATATTTTTTAGATCGGCCTCCTCGAAATAGGACGGCAAGATCAGGTGCTGATGATTGTGCATCAATTGATGATGGTGTTAGTACATGTTCAAATATTTCTGATGCAACAAGTATCTATGATGATAGTGATGGTAAGAATATTATACATAAAAAAAAAAATTATTCTCTTAGTTATATTTTAATGTTATTGAATTTCAATAGGAAAAAGAAAAATATCAATGAAAACTAATAGAACAAAAAAAAAAAAAAAAATCTAAACTTATTAATTTCTTCTCTATCGAACTTAGAGCAAAGTTTAAGTCATCAAAATAAGACTGTCATAGGTCAATGATTATATTGTTCGACATGTATTTATAAGGTATTATGTTCGAATCTTGACATTATCAATAAAGATTTATATAATTAAACTTGAAATTTTTCTTTAAAAAATGAATATATAAACTAAATTTACTTTAAACTATAGAACTATGAGTTTGTGAATAAAAAACAATTATATTTTTTAAATTATAGCTTGTTTTTCTACAACAAATGATATTATACTTTCAAGTGAAAGTCTTGATGATAAACTTGATATATCAATTGAAGGACTTCGAAATAAAGAGTAAATATATTATTAGATATATATATATATATATAATATATCTATTATATTATTTTAGTTTAAAAACTCGTGAAAATTCATTACGTACACTTCAAACATTATTTTCTCAAAAATATATAGTTGATCTTGTATCTAGCCGGTATATATATATATATGAAATAAAATATTTTGTAATTTTTTTTTTGAATTTATATATAGAAGTGAAAATTTAATTGAACAATTAATAAATTGTTTAAGAAAAAGTAATGAAATTGAAGGACAATTAGCAGCTATTGTTACATCATTGTTTATAATTCAACTTGGTGAATCAAATGATGAATTATTTATTAAATTTCGTGATGTTATTATGCCAATATTACGAGATGAATCAAAATCTTCATTATTAAGAAAGAATGTATGTTTATTTAATAATTAAAACTAAACAATAATTTTCTTTTATTATTATAGTATGCAAAAGCAATAGGTATTATTTGTTTTGTTGCTTGTGAAGATATTTCAGTAAGTATAAATATAAATTATTTATATTGTAGTTTTATTTATTAAATACATTAATAATTATTTTTATAAAGGCAACTCTTGAATTAATGAAAGCATTAGAAATAATTTTTTCTCGATCATATTTACATGGTGATGGTACAATACCTATATTAAATCATGATTTACAAGAATTACATACAGCTGCACTTTCATCTTGGTGTTTACTTACATCAACTATGCCAAATAATATAACACATGAATTAATACGAACGTAAGTTTTATGATTTTATATATTAAAATAAAATATTAACAAACAATCAGATAAAAAATGAAAATAATGTGTAAAAGATTCCGGATGTTAATATTTAATGAGATTGATTAAACTCCAAAGGAACATTCAAATCGTAGAAAAAAAATTTTGTTTTTTTCGTGCATAGTTTTATCTAATGATTACATACAATTTTCGATAGAGACGATATTTGAGTCTGTTGTTCTACTACAGTTTGTGTGTTAGTCAAATGAAAATTGAATATCAACTTAATGAAGAATAGGAGAGTTATATTTAAGAAGAGCTGAAATATTTCATAGATATTTATGTATTTTTCTTTTGAATAAGTGAAACAACTATAATTTTATTGTATGTTACTAACTGAAAAGAAAAAAAAATAAGTTTTGAAAAATATTGATTCTATATCCAAACATGAGCTAAATCATCTTTGATTTTTTTTTTGGTGGAACATACATTATGTTTTTCCAAGAAAAATAATACGTGTACTTTGATGTCAAAGTCTGAATCGTTCCATTATTAGACCGTAGTTGCTGGGTCAAAAGTTATTGAGTATATTTCCATTTGCACTGCTGATAACGCATATGAAAATTGTCTTCTATATTTTCTTATCAACTAAAAAAAAAAGTGTTGAATGGTATATTAACAATATGATTAATACATTTCCAGGACATTCTTAAGTATTCCTTGAAATTCATATATATTTTTTCAATATTCAAAATAATAATTTGTTAATGATCGATTGATTTGTCACAGTTGTTATATGATTAATAAAATAATAAATATTAGTATTTCTAAGTTTATTGATATAAGAATAGTACCTAGAGTTCTGCCCTTCGATCGAACAAATGTATATAACAGTTCTATTTGTCAATCAAACCAATAGTATGAAGTATTATCATATTTCATTTATTAAAAAAGAAATCGAATAGACAAAAATAATCTATTCAAGATGTTTCATTTTGTATATTTTATATTAATATTATGAAGTTAAAGGAAACATATAAGTTTCATAATTTAATCTCAAAAAATCTATGCTAACAACACGTCTTGTTTTTTTTTTAAAGATATGCACTAACAAAAATTCCCGGTCTTATTGAATCTAATAATGCTGATTTACGTAATCAAGCAGGTGAAACAATTGCTGTTTTATATGAAATAGCACGAGAAATAAATAGTGTATGTATAATTAAAAAAAAAAACTCATATTAATTCTATTGAAAAATTTTGGTTTAGATATTTGCTGAACCACCTGAATCATTATTAATAACATTAGAAAAAAAAGCAAATGAAAGTGCAAAATATAAAGGAAAAAAAGAAAAACGTATACAACATGCTACATTTAGAGAAATTTATAATTCATTTGAAGTATAATTATAAATTTTTATAGAAATTTAAAGTTTATTTATCATTTAGGAAGGTACATCACCAGAATTTGATATTAAATTTGGTCGTGAAACATTAGAAATAACATCATGGACAACTCGACTTTATTATAATACATTCAGTAATTTATTAGCAGCTGGAATGAATGTTCATTTGAAAGTAAGTTTTAATAAGAAAATAACAATGTTCATTTGATAAGTAATAGTAAAGTCCAGAATGATGAAGTTTTTCGATCCTTCGTACTTGAGATATTGAAGTTTTAATCATGGGAAAAAAACGATGTGCGACGGCAAATTTTGTACAAACAAAGTTCTTAATGAGATGCGCATTGATTGTGCAATTAAGGTCTCTTGAAAAAACATAACGGCCGAAGGAATTTTACAATAAATGAAGAATGAAAAGAGCTAGAAAACTATGGTTTTCATTATTCAATAGAGAAGATCCATAGTCATCAAAATTAAGCCCAAAAAGCAGATAGATAATAGATACAAAATTTAAATGAGTGAACTTTAATTGATATTCATTCAAGAGTCTTTTTGATAATATCAAAATTTAGGCTCTACATAGAACTATAAGATTAGGAACTTTCAAAGTGATTCTCATTCAGGATCGAAAAAAGTGATTTTGTAGATTATTAGTCAGAACAGAAAACATCACGGAACTAGTTTTAGCAAGTTTTAAGTCTCGGTCCTGTAAAGATTAAAATTTGATCTCTATAGGATCAATTTGCAGACTCCTAAGGAGTAAATAACGAAGGAATCGGCATGTGTAGACTTTCCTATTATCCATCAAATGAATAATCTTTCTTTCGAAACATGATTTGATATTTCGAAAGGTTTCCTCATATTATTTTTTGTATTTAAAATATATAAAAATTTTATTATTTAACAAAAAAAAAAGGAAAATGGATTTCTTCGTTCTGTATTCAATTTGGACGATTTAGAAATAGAAGATATGCAACAATCAAAAGGCAATCGATTCGAACGAGTATGAATCTTATTGAAAAACAAAAAAAAAACCATTAAATTTCTTTTTTTGTATTTTTTCAGCATTTAGCCAATAAAACTGCTTTTAAAATTCGTACTCAAGCACTGAAAACAACTCGTGCTAATAAAGCTATACGTAGTCAATATGACGATTAAATGGTGAAAAATCATATAGTGATTTATTTCGAATGTACTACTCCCTTTACTGATATATTTCTGCTATGTATTTTCAAACAAGCTTTGTCTACACTTAGTAGTTTTTTTTTTCGTGATAAAAACCTGAATATTTTTCATCAAGTTTTTATCATTCTATCTTCTATTTTTGTTTTGAATAAAGCTAGCATAAATAAGTATATCTTGTAATAGTTTGTTTGTTTGTTTTTTGGTTTTTTTTTTTTTTTTATTTAAAAATGAAAATCAAATAATGATCGTAGTACATGTTCGAAATAAACATCTTCTTTCACTGTAGCACTAAGCATTGAACAAAAACCAAGAAATTCTTCTTTATCAATAATACCATCTTCATGACCACGTGTATCAAATTTATTTAAAAAATTATGAAGAGCCTAAAACAAGAAAAACTAATTATATTTTATATTCTAGATTATATTTATTATTTGATATATTACGTATGTTAATTATTACTAATCTATTAAAAAATTCTAACAAAATAATACTTAATTGATTTTTCACAAAAACAAAAAAAAAAAAAAACATTACTAATTCTAATAGAATTTTTGTTATTGAATTCTTTGTAAGGATATTTTTGAGTTCTTTTAGAATATGTTAACTTGACATAGCTTATATATTTAATGATTTGATTGTTGACAGTTGAAATTAGTTTCAATTATATTTAGATGAATCGACATAAAAATTTATAGAATACGAAAGTTTTTATCACAAAAAGAAGATTAAAATCGTTCGACTTTTGTCTTAATCTCAACGTTTCATACATGAATAAATCATGTTGATAAACTTTTTTTAAATTATCATTTCATTATATCTTCTCGAAAAGAAATATCATTTCGACATGTATTTACAAAGTATTGTGTTCAAACTTCAGTATCAATAGCCATAATATACCTAATCTTCTAGTTTTAGTTAATATGTATCAGAGGACTTTAGAATTTTATGTCAGACTGGTTTATTGTTCCGAGCTACAACTAATATTTGTTCTAGATATATACACCAACAGATGGAATCCGTCGTAGGCATCTGCAAAGTGGGACCGGGACCAAAATTTTGACTTTTACCGGGACCGGGACTAAAATTTTACTTTTGCCGGGACCGGGACCGGGACCAAAATTTTCAAGCTGGTCTCGGTATTATTATTTATCAGAAACTCGATTCTGCGTTTAGATATTTCTTATATTTTTGTGATCAGAAATCTAAAAAAACAGCAATTTTCTTTACAATTCTGATAAAAATTTTCATCGATCCTCGTTTCAGTTTCAAGAATCGGAATTTTTTCACCATAATACAATTTTTAACTGGCATCGAGTCCAGACCGGGACCGGGACTGAAGAAAAATTTTGACCGGGACGGGACCGGGACTAAAACATTTTTCACCGGGACGGGACCGGGACCGGGACCAAAAAAAATGGTTTTGCAGATGTCTAATCCGTCGTGCTCATAATTATCGGATTCGGCTCTTGACTGAGATATTGTAGCAGCAAGCTAAAAGTTTTGAATTCGAGTCTATATGATTCATATAATCATGACTCTAAGATGATTAATCAATTGAGTAATAGTTCTCTCATTTGTTAGTTTTAAAATTTGAATATCTTACATGATCGATACTTTGACTTGATCTTCTTTTCGTAGGTTTAAGTTGAGAGGGATATTTCATCTAAAATTTTAATCAATTGTTAGTTGTTTTCTTTTTCTTTAACAAAAACAAAAAAAAGAAGACTAATACTTTAAGATCTTTTATTGTTAATGTTCCATCTTTATCAACATCTATTGAATTAAATACATTTAAAGCAGCTTTTTGACGTCGTTCATTCATTGGTGGTCTTAATTGTTGAAGAAATTCTGAAAGATCAATTTGACCATTTTTAGTTAAATCAAATTGATGGAAAAGTTGTTTAATTTCATCATCATTATTAATACCAAGTCGAAGAGCTTTAATAGCTGCACGAAATTCTTCATATGTTATACGACCAGAACAATCTAATTTTAATTGAAAAAAATAAATTTAATTAAAAAAAACAAAAAAGAAAATTCTACATCAAAATAAAAATTAAACCTTGATCAATAGCTGAAAATATTTCAATTAAATCTGATTGTTTAGTTACACTTTGAAGTAAACATTGACGAAGTTTTTCCATAGTTTTCTCTTCAAAAAAAAAAAAAGAAAAATGAATGTACATTAACCTATGCATTAGAAAATAACAGGAAATGTTCAAGTTTCATTATTTTTTTTATAAAAATTATTCATCTAAATACCTACACTTTTTTCTTTTTTGTTCTCCTATAAGCTATTAAATTGTTTTACTTTATCGTTATATATTATACATACAGAGCCAGAGAGATAGATATCGCAAATATAGACTAAAACGAATAGAATAAAGATAACAGTTTTATTTTGGGAATTCACATTATATCCTGTGTGCTTACTAATAATTTATACTTTTTTTTTTCCTTTTTCTTTATGACAACAACTGTTGGCTAATATCACGTCGACATATCTCTAATTCATATAGAGATAAAATTGTTAAGAATAACTGAAGTTATCGATTCATATTCATTATAGACTACTGACAGGAAATAGAAATATTCATGTGTAGACATAAAATAAAATAGATTTAATCAACATATTAATATGTAATGACATAAACAAACAAAAAAAAAACAAAATAATAGGACGTAGTTTTCATATGTCAGTCATCATTAATGATTCATTGATATTTGTTCGACTCATGTAATAAAGCATTTTGTCGAAGACGTATTTGAAAAATTTTAGCTCTTAAAAAATTTCTTTGTTGTATTTCATTGATTAATCCTGATCGTAATCGATCATTGACTTTTGAAGATTGTTCAGATGTTTTCATTGATGTTTGTTTGATTTTATCTTTGCATTTCAATGGTAATCGAATAGAATTCGATTGATTAGTATGATAAGAGATTAGATTAGAATAAGAAAATGGAAGTAATTGTTGACATTTATGATCGTTTTCAACATTATACTTATTTTCTTTATGTAAGAGATTTATATGTTGACGTGAATGTGTAATTAATTCTGGATGAAAATGTTTGTGAAATTGTTGAACATTTATAGATTGATTATATTGAGGATACAATGATGTTTGTTTGGAATAATATTTTGGATTTTCAAGTACGATTAGTTGTTTACGATGAATATGTAAACATGAAAGAAGATCTTCACATCGATGTGCTAATTCAGATAATTTATCATTGATATTAGTTGATTTTTTTTGTTGATAAGACGAAATAGAATTGTCTGTATGATTATTATTCTTATTTTCTGGAATATTAAATCGTACTCGATGAGTATTATTATTAACAATAGAATGATTTGAATGAATTGATTGATTATGAATAGATAATATAGATTTTTTTTCTTGTTCTTTTAATATTGTTTTATTAAATGAAGATTGATTTTTATTATGTTGTTGATGAATATAATTATCATTATTAATTTTTTTATCATCTAAATAAATAAAAAATTCTATTGATTTTTTTAATTTCGATTTTGAATTAATATTTAAAGAAGTTGTATTTTGTTTATCATATTTTTGTAATGTTTGATAAATTTCATGTAAAATATATTCAGCTTTTTTACGTTTATAACGTGTATAATGTATTAATTCATGTATATATTCTTCATTACATTTATAATTACGTACTATTTCTTGTAGAGTATCAATAGAAAGTAATGTAGATAATTGATCATTATTATGTTTTGTTTGATTCATTTTATTTGAAGGACTTGATTTTCTATTGAAATATAACTCTTATGAAGAATACATTGAATTGATGAAGAGTAATAACGAGAAAAAAAAAGGAGAAAGAATAAAAGCAAAAAAAATAACGACAATCGTTTATGTGCCTATGGCAACAATCAATGATGCGATATATTTCATCTTCTACTATACACATTATTTTGTTGCTTTCCTTCATCCGTATGATTTTTCTTGAACCTATGTGCAATAAAAAAGAAAGAAAAAAATCATCATTGATTTATTTCTTACGTAAAATTAAAATATCTTTATTTTATTTTAAGAAAATTAATAAAATGTTAGGTAAATCACCTGTTATTAAGATCGTACTTTTTGGTATTTTTGCTTTTGGTATTGGTGTTATTGTTCTAAATGCTATTTCATATGGTCGACGTCAAAATGATCTTAATCTAAATGAAAAACATAATCGATTAGGAATGTCAAGTCATGATACTGACGAAACAATTGCTAGTAAAACTGGTTCTAAATCGACAAGATTACCTATGAAAAAAATAGATATTTTTAAAATACCTATTCGAACATATAAAATACCATTGAATAATGAAACAGTATTGATTCATTTTTATTAAACATTAACAAAAAAAAAAAAAAACATTTATTGTTTTATATTTAGCATAAAAATATTCTTGTTCATGAATCTGGTACAGGAGATCGACATGTACTTCTACTTCATAGTAAAAAATATTCGTCTGAAATATGGAAGAAAATTGGTAAAAACTAATATTTAGATTAAATTTAAATAAATATAATTTATTTTAGGTACACTTCAATATTTAAGTAGTTGGGGTTATCGAGCATTTGCTATTAATATTCCACTTAGTGAAAATAAAACATTACTTTTCAATGAAAATAAAGCAATAGTACAATGGTTTAAAAAACTTATTAAAACATTACAATTATCAAATTTAGTTATTATTAGTCCATCTATAAGTGGTCGATTAACATTACCTTATATGTTTAATTTAAATAAACAACAAGAATTAATACGAGGTTTTGTTTATATTTCTCCAATTGGAACAGAACAATATAATATATCGAAATATGAAGAAATTGAAGTAAGTTAAAAAAGATTTTAAATAAGAATTTATTTTATTTATTTTAATTAAGATTCCAACATTAATTGTTTATGGTAAACAAGATACAAAATTTTTATCAGCATTTGAAATTCTTAAAAAAATTCCTACAAGTGAAGTTTTATTAATTAAAAATGGTTCACATGATTGTTATTATGAATATCCAGATAAATTTCATCATGGACTTCGACGATTTCTTGATAAAATTTATCGAATAAATTATCAAAAAATTCGTAAATTTTCAAAAAAAGAAAATTTTTCTTCTTATATAAAAAAATCACAAGAAAAACAAAAGCAATAATTTCAAATATGAAAAACAAAAAACTGTGATATGAATTTTTTTTTAAAGATCTTCATTTCTTTTTTTCCAATGTTTTTGTTTTTTTTTTCTCAATTAAAGATAATAAATAATTTGCATTTATGGATTAACATAACACTATAGATTTATTTGTTGATGATACGAATT
>CAJNOP010000048.1:589789-696268 GCA_905250075.1 Rotaria sp. Silwood1 | reverse complement strand
TATCAGATACGTCTTCAATCTATAGGCTCTTATCTCATAATGATAACATATGTGCGATACATTCTATAGATAGCGACAAATGTAATTCTACTCTTCATTTCGTCGATTCAACTAAATACTATATTAGCCTGCTATAGACATTGATTTTATCACTTAGTAAGTTATACCGCGCACAATTCTTTCTCTCGACAAGTTTTGTCTGAAACTAAAATAAATCAATTCAGATTTTCCAACGTCTATCCGAATCGGAGACTCTTTCACTGCATAAGACGCTCAAAACTGCACTATTTAGACTAAACAATTAGAATTTAGATTCTTAGAATGATCTAAGCAGGACGAGGGCCTATGAGATAGGGTATCCACCAAAACCTCGATTTAACATTTACACTCACTATTTTCTTCGAAATCATATGTGAGTTCTACAAAAATGGCTATATCCATAAATTTAAATCAAAGAGTAGAGTTCTAAATGGCTTCGGAATCAAATAAATGCTGATAATTTTGTTTTTAAATCATAATATTCTTCATAGATCCGATGTTCTTTGACTTTGATGATCAACTATAAGAAATGTCCTTAATGAGAACTAGTATTACACATACTTCAGAATAGAAATAATCAGATGAATAATTCTTTCATTCTCATGGTCTTTGTGTAGTTATTTATCATTAGACATAGTTATAATCGAAGGAAATAGGATTGTTTTCATGGTTTGTTTGTATTCATTCCAGAACAATCTTCAAAAACCATTCTCAAATATGAAGAAATTAAATCACGTGATCCATATGAGTCTATATGAAACAATATTGCAGAAAAAAAACTCTTTTTGGATTAACCATTCGAAATTCAATGAAAAATGAAGATATTGTTTTTTGAATCGACCATAGGTGTAATGATGCTGTATGCCTAGTTTTAATCCAAATAAACAAATTGCATGCTGAATAAACGTTGTTGATAATATGCGTATTTCTCTACTCGACCTAGTGTAGGATAGCCAATAATCGAATTTAGCGAGGGTAGATCATGTGCATTAATATTTCGTAGATCGCTAACTGTCGCCATTGTCAAGGCATGAAGCTTACATCCATTCCTCTTTGATACTAGTGTAGAGCGAAGATTCAAATCAATTATTTTCATAGAAAAAGCTATAGAAGATTCAGAATATTAAATTAAAATATTAAAACGAATTACAAAAGTCGAAATTAATTGAATAAATGAAATCATTAATTGAATTTTCAATATTTAATTCGAATAAAATTTTTCTTTTACAAATAATGCAAATGGTTAATGAATTTATTGATATTATGTTTTTACCAAGGGAGTGAATGAGTAGAAAATTTTTTGTATTATGCAATATATATCTAAATGTATTATCTCATTTTATGGAATAATCATATTCATATTAAAACTTTTATCAATTGAATAATTACAATAATATTATTCGATACAAATATTCTATTGTGAAATCATTTTAAAATTCGATGAAACATGCTTATGATTATAATTTTGATCGATTTTGAAAAATTGTTCGAATCAAAACAATATTTTATTTATAAATCAATATTGCCTATAAATTTCAAATAATAGTGTCTATATAATAGATGCAATAAAATAGAATATTTTTTTTTTAATATAAAATATAATGCAAAGAAGAAGAATATCAAAATCTAATATCAATATACTTCTTGTTTTCCGAACAAAGTTCGTTGACATTATAAAGTTCAAATTTTATGGTTTTTTTTTTCTTTGATTTTGAAAAAAAACAATTTGATATATTAATCGTACTTGAAGTTCATTATTGTTAATTCTACTGCGCAATTATTATTTAATGCGTCATAAATCAGATATTAGCCATTATTTTTCCAGAGTTGCTATTAAGATATAAAAAGTAACCAAAACATTCTTGCATAAAGTTACAGATTGCCTATAATTATTAACAAAATACTTACTAATAATATTGCGAACTAAGTTTTTCTGCGTCATATGTCTACGTACTCAATGCATGTGACATCATTTTTTCAACGAGAAAAATAATCACATGGTGATACATGATAAAATTCTTTCGTACTTATATTTTCTTACTACAGTTCGTTGTTAATCTATTCCTTTACTATAGTTTTGTTTGTTCTGTATGTACAAATGACGCCGATCATATGGATGAAAGCACGAGCAAAAACTCGTGAGAAGAGAGGAAATCCTTGTTCTTTTCATTTATTCGTCTTCTTGTTTTTTTTTTCTTCTGAGCTCTTATATATATATATAAGCACATATATTCATACATGCATACATTACATAAAAATACTTAAGACAAGATATATATATATTTACAAGTACAATTTATCCCTGTTTGACCTTTACTTCAAAATTCAACCTCGTTATTCTTTTATTTTTTTTTTCGTTAATCATCTCAATAGTGAAACATAATCAGATTCTTATTTATTCAATACAATGCCATTTATTGGACGAGATTGGCGTGCTAATGGAGAACAATGGACCAAAACTGCTATTGGTTCATGGCAACCACGAAAACAAATATCATTATCAAGTTCAGTAAGTTTTGATATCAGGAGTTTTATATTAATTATATATTTTTGTTAATTTAGTTAAATAATATAAATACAAGTCTTTCGGATATATTTAATGCACTTGATATTGCAAATTCAGTTAGTAATTTACGACGTTTTAATTATATTTCAAAAGTAAGAATAATTAATGATCATATTTGATTATATCTCATATATATATATATATTTATAGGTTGTACAAATTTTATTTAAAGAAAAATTAAGTGAATTAAGTGGTAATGCTCAACGTTCTTTACTTCATGTTATAGAGCGAATGATTGATACGGGTATATGTATATTCATGAATATTTTTATTTTTTTTGTATGTTTTATCTTGCTTTAGCTCTGAAAACTGGAGATAATATTCCTTTGATGCAACGAATAGTTACACAATTTCATAATTCAATTCATTCCGCATATCCATTTTATTATTATATTGGTTCAGCTCCATTATGGCGTCAACATATTGAAAAATTAACACATATGAAAGAAACAATAAAACAAGTACGAATAAATAAATTAAAAATAGATGAAGATAATAGTAAAACAAAATTTGATTATCTTCCAATTGAAATGCAATGTGAAATTATACAACGATTAGATAATGGAACAGATATAATTAATATTGGAATGATAAATACAAATTTATATCGAGTTACACAAGAATTACTTCTTTGGCGTCAATTATGTCTTTATCATTTTGGTGATGAAACAAAAAATAGTAATAATTTAGTATTAGGAGAAAAAATTCTTGGTTTTATTCGACGACAACAAAAAGATGTTGATATGGATAATATTGATTGGAAAAAAATTTATTTCCGTTTACGAAGACAACATGGTCTTCGAGATGCTTATGCAGAAATGATACATCAATGTCAATCATGTAAAACTCTTTTCTGGCAGGTTAGTAAAGCTTGATTTTTTTTGTTGTCTTTATAAATTTAATTTTTTTTTTTTTTTTTTTTTTATTTGAATTAGGATTCTGATCATCCATGTCCATATGAAAAAATTTCATCGTCATCAAAACCTATAACACCACGAAAACTTGTAATCATGATGATTTAAAATGACAAATTTTTTGTATAATAATGCATATATATATATATATTTTTGTAAATACATGCTTAAATAAGCGGAAGAGTTCGAGTTGAAAAATAATTTTTACATAACCATTGACGAGTTTGAATTTGTTTTGAATAATAAAATGATGATGGACAAAGAATTGAAGGAAGTTTTGGTTGTATTTCTTTAATTGAAGTATTAAAAATAAATTTTTCATTGAATAAATAATTATTATTCGATTTATTATTTATTAAATGTCGTTGAATTGATGATCGATTTTTCATTTGTTTTATAGCATCAACAAATTTAGTAGATTTATTTGATTTGATTTTATTAGTTGATATTGGTGGAAATTTTTCAATAGATGAGACACTTAAATGTTGTTGTTGATTCTTTTTTATATGTCTTGATAATAATCGATTACTACAAATATTAAAATTATTTTTGTCAATACAAAAAAACAAGGAATCTTCTTTACTTTGGTAATTGATTTTCTAAAAATGTATATGAAGATTCAGATAAATATTGTGAATCTTCTTTTATAACAGATAATGAATTATTTGATTCAGTTTGTGAATTAAAAATAAAAACTGCTTCTCTATTTAATGGTTTTAACATTAAAGATTTTTCATTTGAAGAAAAATTTAATTGATTATCAAAAATACGTTTATGTGATATACGAAGTTGATGACATTCATTGATTATAGTTGCTAATTGATTTTGACGTTGATAACGAATATTATGCAAATGTTGTTTTGCATCTGTTTGTGTAATCAATGGTGTATTTGAATATTTAGCTTGCAACATTAAGAAAAAATTTTAAGATTAACAAATGAATGAAATAGAAAATGAAACCAATATAATGTATCGACACATTAATTCTTTTCTTTTCTTCATTTTCAAATCGAGATTTGATTTTTTTTTGTTATTACTGCATTTAATAAATCAAATACATTAAATTTCGAAAGATGAATAAATCTTTTTTTGATTTTAACAGTAAATATATTATTTGACATACATATTTTTTTGCTATTGAAAATGAATTGTAAATAATTTATTATAATTCATTGAAAATAAAATGTAAATATAAAAATTTCTCTACGTTACGACTTCAAATACTTTATGTAGTCTTTTCTTTTTTTTTATAATATGCATAATGAAGTAATGGTTTATAAATACTTTACATGACATAAGTATTATTGATGAAAATGTTCAAAAATAATTTATTAATTTTAAAAATTATACTTTCAATATAAAAAACAGAAGCTCTAAACTAGAATAACATCAAAAGGATTTGCACTTATAGATTTTTTTCGACTGATTTATAACAGTTTTGATCGATTCTTATCATATAATTGAGTATTGAAAGAAAAAAGTGAATAAAAAAAAAATATTTTTATGGTGAAATTTTATTTGTAAGTAGATTTTGTGCTTAAATTAAAATCATTGCTTTCTTCTTGATATATTCAATGTATGAAAGCATCTAATCAAATTATAGAAAAATTAGGAGAATTCGAATGTTAAATATTTCAAAACAAAATTAGATACTTCAAACATTGCTGAGTATTTTTTTTTTAATATTCCAACTTTATCTGTCGTATTGCAATTGAGAAAGAAAGCGATTCTTCATAATTGTTTTCGAATAAAACAAAAAATAAATTTATCGTCAACTAAAGTAATCGAAAATCGGTAGTGTTTATAACAAAAAAAAATTGCATTTACATGACATTTGACTAATGAAAAATTAAACATAGAAACAAATTTTGATTTTAACATTAACATCAATTATAGAAAATCTATTCAAAAAAATCTACAACTTCTAAATGCTTTTATCTTTAAGTTTTATTTTTCATTAGTAAGAAATATTACGAATGTAAATATACAATTCTATTTTTTACAAATGAAAAATTACAATAATTATTTTTATTTTCATAATTAATGATTGAGAAAAATAAAAAAATAAATCTTCAATCTTCACAATTAAAAATTAAACCACCCATTGGTACACTACTACTTGGATCAACAACTAAATATAATGGAACACAAACACTTAATAATAGAGGTGTTTTTGCAAAAAATAATTCATTGCCTTTATAACAATTCTTAAAATTATAAGCAATAAAATTTTGAACAGTTCGTGTTTCAATATCGATTATAAGTTTATAAGTTGTCCATTCAGGATCATTGGGAAACATTGTACAATTTCCATTATAATTCATAGCTGAATAAGTTGCATTAGGTGATCCTGAACATGTAAAATCTTTTGTATTAATCCACATAGATAAATTACATGTTGATAACGAAAATGTTAATGAAACTAAAAGACTAAAAATTAGAGATCCTATGAAAATCATCATTTCAATTAATCAATCGATTTAGTTTCATTGTAGTCTTTAAATATATATAGTATGATTTATTGAGTATTTCATCAGCTGTTAAAATTTCTCATCAACAATAAGTAAAAACAAAAAAAAAGAAAATGTTATTAAATAATATGACGCAGAAAATGATCCGATTTTAATATAATTATTATAGATATTATCAATATCGAAATATGATTTCTTAGCATAAGATTAAAAATAGTATAAATAATTACATATAAACTCATATTCAACAAAAATCTAAGAATAACTACTTAGAACATATCAAAATTAATTGGTGTGACATAAATAAAAGTCAATAAGAAAGAGTTAATCAAGTTTTTATTCTCCGTAAGTATTTCAGCTAGTAGTTCATCCTTAGTTTACATATATTTCATTTGTTTCAAAACATTTATTAAAAGTACTTTTTGATAAAAAAATTCATCATCTCAATACAGCGACTAGCAACCCTTTTTGATCAATCAAATTTTGTTGCACATCACTGACTAAAAAAATGCAACAAATAGATAAAGTGATAGTAGATGATAAACTCTGGATATGTTGCATAGAAATTGGTTCAAATTCTTCGATCTAGAAGAACTATAATCCAACAATCTCCATTAACTACAATTTAATTATATATACATACAGATGCTTGACACTATCCTGCATCAGAACATATTATTGTTATTTTATACTTAACTTATTCTGCAGATAAAGTACTATGCATTTTCTAGATGGTCGATCTGATTGATAAACCAAGATTATGAATTTTCGAATTAAAAAATAGCTTCAATCAATATCTTCAGAAAAACTAATTGTATGTTATTAAGAATGGTTACTAACTCAAATACTAGATTAACTCTTTTCTATTGAATTTTATTTGCTAAAATCTTTACTTTTAGTATGCTTGTAAGTATCTGTAAATTTTATGAAAAAGTTGGAAACTACGTCTGTGTAGAGTAAAGTACTGTTTTTGCATTATTCCCTAGTTTGTGTGTTGGAATAGTTTCAATTCAACATTATTGTAGAGTACTGAAACATGTGCAAAATGAAATATTGTGATAAATGAAACTTTGTCTATATGTGCCCACCAAAAAAGGTGGTTTATGTAGAAATCAACAATTTCTGCTAGAAAAAAACTACTTTTAAACATATAACAGGTATAAAGCCTGTCGCGCTGTTCCGAGAAGAATATTTGATCGAAAAATAAATGAATATTTTGCGCTACCTTCAAAATGGCATGAGTAGTCTTCTATGTAACCATACGCCAATCCAAATCCACGGCTACCTACATCCAATTACGGGAATTAGCAAATTCGAGAGCTGAGGCGATGGTGTGAACGAAAAATCATGCTTCACATGTCTGTGCTATACGATGCATCGTTAATACATATTTGCTTCATGATTCAAGCAAAAAAAGCTTCTTATGTAGATCAATTTTCATCTTTTTCCTTTGTTATTCTTACTTACTCATTCACCAAATAGAGATGCTTGCACACATTCACTTTTTTCGCAGATGACAGACACATCTCTCACTCAATATTATTTATGTATAAAAACAGCCGTCAATCACATACGAAAATGAAGATAACGTAAATATTTACCATTGAAATAATCATGTATACATGTATGTGTTTGCTTGTGCATAAATTCTTTCTATTATAATTTTTCTTTTTACTATAAAATATATTTTTGAAAATACGGTAGTATTTTGTTGAGAAAGTTTTATGATATTATTATTGATTTATATCTTATGTGACACAACGATTTATAATTGTGATAAGTCATTTGGATACGATTGCAGTCACGCAAATGTTGATATTAGTGCACGTATTATTTTTGGTGAAGAGGCAATTACCATGTAGTTGGTTGATGATGGTAGCGCTCACATATACTCGTGTGTTTGATAACGAGTCACTAAATTTTGTTTGTGGTGGAACTATTCTTGCTTATTCATACATTCTTACAACAGCTAGTTATTTCGGAAGCTTCGATTCTAATATATCATTTGATAACCTTCTCATCAGTGCTGGCATTCATAGGCGATCTGAAGAATATCAAATAGAACGGCAGCTTGATCAAATTATCATGCATCCAAATTGGACAAGTTCATGGGATGGACACAAAAAATGATATTGCTTTAATTCATTTAGTTGAATCGCTTGATTTCGAAATGAGTCCTTTTATTAATCGAACGTATCTTCCTCCATAATTAAACACCTTCGAAGAACTATTAGAATATCCAGCAAATGGTAGCACTTTAGTAGTGATTGAATGGGGTCGTACTATGTATAGTGCTGATGAATCTGATACTTTGCAATAATTAATTGTTTAATACACTGGATCATAATGACATAGAATGTTACGATTTAATTAATGATCCTATTGTACACTTGTGCGCAGGATGACATGACCAAGTTACAGATAAGGAAATAGTGTTTGTAAAATGTAAAATTTTTTTATGATTAAATCATATTTCTCTTATTCTAGGCGTGTGTTTTGGTCAGTAAATTTTTAATTAGCACATTCTTCTCTTTTTTGAACTAATGCTTTCATAATTAGATGATTTTGGTGGACCAATACTTCAATGGATAGAAAACCATTGGGAACAAGTCGATATAGCATCTTTTAATAGAGGTGGCTGTGAATTGTCACCTTCTGAAGCTTATATTAGACTTGCATATTATCGTGATTGGATTGAATCATACATTGGTAATAGAAGTCAACCTGATATGACAATGTTAACAACAATAAATATAACACTTAGACCTACAGCAGCAACATATTTAACTACTTATGAATGTGACAAGCAGATATGGCCATGTGGATGTGGATATCGAAATGTGAAACTTACTCAATCGAACATTCTGTATGTTGAAGATGCCATCGATCAGAGTTGATCGATGATTGTTTCTCTACGTTTATACGGTGATGATCATTGGTATGAAAGAACAATTATATCGAAATTTTACATTCGTACTGCTGCTCATTATATCTTTAGATATACATCTAAATCATCACGGAGTATTACTGTTTCAGCTGACATAACAAATCGTTCAGATTCTGAGCAAGTTCTACGCACTGTCGATCGAATTTACATTCATCCAAATTATATAGGTGCATCAACTGGTTATCTTCATGATATTGCTGGTATTACATATCAATGAGTCTTATCCATTCGAAAGCAATCCACTATTAGCGAAGTCATACATACAAATCGAAATGGATCCTTTTATACATCTGAAATGCTTCAACAAAAAGAAGTTTTCACTAATGACAATCAAGATTCGACGTGCTTAGGTTCAATTAGAAACACAGAAGTACAGTTTTGTGCTGGATCGTTGAAAAATGGCAAAGGTTACTGATTTAGAGATTATGTTCGAAAGTTTGAACATGACAGAATCGACAGAATTTACTTTGAATATGAATTTTATAATAAAACACTGTATATATATTAGACAAAATTTTATTTTGAACATGATTTGGTAGAAAATATCTTAATGAGTTAGAAGAGTTTTTGAATATTTTGCACACAGACATACTCAATCATATGCTTTTTCTTATATCTCAGATTCTTGTTAAGGTATATTTTAAAATAAATTTGATATTTTAAAATTAAAATAACGAAATATTTTCTTTAGTTGATTCAGATGGACCAATTTTCCAATAGACAGGACGATTTTGGAAACAGCTTGGTATATTCTCATACGGAAACGGTTGTGCACACTATGATGATTCAAGTATTTATACTCGATTATCATACTATTATTCTTGGATCCATAAAATTTTGAAAATTGATAATGAATATTTGGACCCACAGTTCTTACTGAACGACACAATAACAATGCCCGAAATTCCTTCTAGCTTCACTTCAACATCATTAATACCGTCTAACTCTAGTTTAACATCCATAACACCAACTACGAATAGAGCTCGCAATCATCAACACATTGCTCTTATCATGGGAATAGAATTGTCTTCAAATCACCATTATTATACTATAAAATTCTGACATTCATATATGACTCAGAATTCTCTGTTCTCTCAACAGATTTATATATTGTGCTGAAAGTTTGTTTACAAATAGAAGATCTATAGACTAGAGAAAGTCTAGGAGAATAAGAGCGCAAGTTGCAATATGGTTGAGATACCTACATTTCACTATAATTTTCTTGCAGAACCTCATTTTTGCAGTGAAATCAAAGTTTGAGAATTTTTGAACAAATCATCGTCGAGATATGAATTTTGCAAAATATCCATGCATAATATTATGTATTAAAAAAACGACTTTGTGCCAACATACTGATGTATTGGAAATGATTGGTTCCGAAAAATTCTAAAACTTTTATATCTTCTTAGGCTTTCTCTAGTCTATATATTTCCTATGTGTAAACAATATTTCAGCTCAAAAGCTCTTCAGCACTCGAGAATGTTTCCTCGTTAGATAACATCGTCTATGAACTAGTTTCAATAACTTAGTTATTGCAAGTATAATCGAAATCTGTTATTTTTCTATACTTTTTTTTTTCATTTTAAGAATGAATATATTTTGTGCTTTTTGAGAATCATTTATATTTCGATTTGTGGATGTGGGTGTACGTGCTGGCGTAAATTTTCTCTTATATAACACCCACACATTCTACACACCCTATTGATATAAGAATACTAAATGCGAATTCAATTACGCTTTCTTCGACTTTCTTAAATCATTCACACCTGGAACACACGTTTATAAACGAAACCATCAAAACGAAAGATAGGATGACAGATACAACAGTAACGATAATCATCAGAGATTAGAGATATATCGATATTGTCACACATAGGTGCTTCAATGCGTTGTTATCGTAGAGTACCAAGTCCTACAGAAATTGATGCGTCTATAGAAATGTGCGAGAACAACTTTAGTTCTGATCAACGGGACTAAAATTTGATGTTTTCGTGAGATCTTTATAAATCGTAGCAATCAGAATAATTCATGAGAGATGACTGAAAAAAAATGCTAGTTATAGACTAAATAAGAATTGAAGTCTTTATTTTAGATTTGATTCGAATAAATTCTGTAACAGGTTTTCTTAAGATTGGGGCCAAAAAAAAACTTAGTTCTGCACATTTCCAGGCTTGTCACATGACTTGAATAAGTAAATTTCAGAGATTATTTCTGTATAAAAATATCTTCAATTGAATATAAAATATGGTTGTGAATTAAATAGGAATGTGCTTTCTTTATACATAAAACAAAAGAACATTGAGTAAGTCTTATTACATTTTTTATTCATTATTTTAAAAATCGTTCAAATTATTGTTTACAATTAAAAACTAAACTACCTATTTGAACAGAACTTGTTGAAGTAGTCATAAAAAGTAATGGCCCACATGTATTCAATGACAATGGAGTTTTTGTAGTCAATATTTCATCACCTTTTCGACAAGATTTATCATTATAAACTGTAAATGTTTGTACTGTTTTTGTTTTTTGATCAATTACAAGTTTATATGCAGTTTTCTTTGGATAATCTGGAGATAAAGTACAATTTCCACTATAATTTAATGTAGAATACGTTCCATTTGGTGATGTTGTACAATTAATGGGATCCAAGTTGACCCAATAAGATATATTGCAACTTGGTAAAGAAACATTGCATGAAATAAAGAGAACAAGAATCAAAACTCCGAATCGAATCATACTTTTGCCTATGTGAAAATATTTTTTTTTCAGGAATGAAGTGTTTTATGTCAGCTGTAAATATTTCACAAGTAATAAGTAAATTTGCTTTGCAAGAATGTAATATGGAAATTCCAAAAAAAAAAACTGTCATTCTTATCAAACGATGCATTGGATTATTATCTAGAATAAAGCGATATGAATAAAAAAACAAAACCGTGATACCTTTCTAATTAAAAAAAATCTTCCATTTTAATAGATTATTTACCATTTTTCATTTACAAAAAAATGTGAAACTCATTATCTGAAATTGCGGGATAAGGGTGTGAGTGAACAGAAGTCCCATACTTACAGACTAACACTCACATCCACAGCTGGGATAACTGTGCATTAATCGAATTAACCTGTTATCCCTTGAATTTTTGTTTAGGGTGGATGTGAGTATATTTTAACTCTTTTCCTACTTCATACACACACCCACACTCACATCCTGCTCCGAGAGTTTCGACATAGAATCATTTTCTTTTTGTTCCAATAGGGCATCGAATAATTAAGGGCATATAAAAACAGTGATATAGATTAGAACATAACCTTTTGTTTGATTCTTCATCAAGAGTAATATCAGTAAAAATATTCAAATAGTGATTTGTAAATCAATCAAAGAAGCCTAAAAACTGTGAGATGATAAAAGATTTTCGAATTCGATTCTTTTTTTTCTCATCCTACAAAGAATTTTTCTCCTGCAGACAAAAGAGTAACACATTTTAAATATATAATAAAATTTACCTTTAATCAGCAATCACCTGAAGCTTTTCTATATCCTTCATTGCAGAACTTCACAGGCTATATTTTGATTAAAAGCACTTTTAAAGATTCATTAATATTAATATTAAAACTTAATACAATCCCTGCGGGATTAAAATGTGAAAGACAATGTAGTTGCTGATGTTAATCATAGAACATTGCTTATTATATTTGGTATTGAACATATTTCTTCATCATCCTTTTGTTTAGTCCTACGGATATGCAATAAAAAAGTAGTTCAAATAGTAGAACAAGACGTTATTGATATACAGTTTTTGATGATCTTGAAAGGTAGAGAGTAGCGGTGAATGGACCCGCATCTCTACCCAATATTCTTCAACATTGCTTTCAGATTGCGTCACAAAACAAGATTAGTTGCATATCGATTATTAATAATCAAAACTTATTCAGAAATGTTGCTTTAATTTTCAACTTGCAATCGTTTATATAGTATTTTTAGTTTTTAGTAGACATACTCATTCATACATCGAAAAATTTTAACTAACCTACGTTAAAAAGTCTTGATACAAAAGTTTTGTTCTATTTTCGATCACTTGAAGGTCGCAGAACAGACGCAAAAGTAGTCAGTTAGAAAGAGAATTTCATGCTCTTTCTAAATATATCTTTAGAATTTTTCTCTCATCCTTAGCTAGTCAGCTGTAAGCAAATACCTGAATCAATAAAAATCTCATTTGGCTATTGTTGAAGAGACTTACATATTCTACAAAACTATGAGTTACAATAAACTAAAAACTCAAAAGGATGAAAAGTTACAAATATTTTTCGGAATGCTACTCTTTCCATGGAATGACATTTTTCAAAATAATCGTTTATTCCGTATTGCGCTGTTTGACGTTCAAGAAAAGCTGATGATTTGCAATGATATGTTAGAAACAAAGTAAATTGAGCATTTTGTAGAACAAGCTTCATTCTGCAAATTGGTGTATAAAATCTCTTTCGTTTCATTTAAACTGAAGCACTTTTAACCAAAATACAAAAATGGCCTGCATGGAATATTTTGTACAAACGTCGTTTCTGATCCACATTAAATATCTGCTCCTAATGAATCAAGTTCAAGTCAGAATAAAATTCTGAATATATATTTAGAAAGAACATGAAATTCTCTTTCTAGCTGACTACTTTTGAGTCTCTCTTGCGACCGTCAAGTGGTCGAAAATCGAACAAAACTTGTGTACCAAGACTTTTTACATGTAGGTTAGAAGATGAAACGTTTAAGTTGGACAATAAACACATTTTGAAGAACAATAGTTGTTCTTTTAAACAAGATCTTACAACTGACAGCGCAATATTTCGTGCATGAGTTATAGCCCGTACATAATTGGATATGAAAATATAGAAAAAGTGCCTGCAAGTCATTACACAAATTAATTCTAAAAACTAGAGCTGCTGTAGCATTTGGATAGAATATTAAATCAAAAGTTGCGAGATTCCGTTTGAAAGAACAAATGCCGTTCATTAAAATACACTAATTATCCAACTTCAATGTTTGATCTCATGGTTTTTTTGAAACAATAATTATTCACTGTTCCATTAAATTATTTATTCTGTTTCTCATAAGTTGTTGCAGGTTAATAAATAATTTTTTCAAAAATGTTTTTAACTCTGTAAGGAGTGGATTTCGTACGGACAAGTTCTGTCGATGTCAATGATACAGTTAGCTAAATGACCATGACCAAGATTATCATGCGCGAAAGTCGAGCCACAAATATTCAAGTACTGCACGTGTGATATCTTCATTTATAACGACTTGCATGAGAATAATTTATCTAGAAGTTTTGATAAAGTCAGATAAATGGTACAATAACCACACACTGTACAAAAGAAACAGTAAAGCCACTGTTGAGTACAAGTATAACTCAAGTTCAAAACGAAGTGTTTACTCAATCTTTTAGTTTGTTAAATGTCTATCAAGTCTCTTTTTTTCTTAATCGAAATTTCCTATTACAGAGATAGATAAACACTGTCCTTTGAAATTGAATAGACAGAAATTTATTCCGATTATTGCAGTTCTGTGATGAAAAATAAAAAAAGTAGTCCGTATTTATTACACCCCCATATTAAACGGTTAATCAAAATGTAGCCCATAATAATTTGTAAGGAATGACGTAGAAAAGCTTTAGGTTATTATTAAATGAATAACTTTTTGGCTAAATATTAAAAATTTGCTACTGTTTTTTTTTCACATGAAAAAGCGAAAAAACATTCTAAATAAAGTGCCTAAAGATTATATAACAAATATAAATGTCCTTTGAAAGATATAGAACAGAGACTTCATATAGCATTAAAGCAAACAAGTACAGATGTCATCGCTTGCCAAGCAACTTGAACTATTTCAATTGCAACTTTTTCGTTACGAACTTCCATTTATTTTTGGATTCGGTATTATTGGCAACTTCATTAATATAATCATATTTAGAAGACGTACACTACGAAAAAATATGTGTTCATGGTATTTTATTTGTTTAGCAGTGGCTCATTTATTCTTGCTTACATTCTCTTGTCTACCAAGAATTATATCTGCTTTAACTGGCTTCGATTTATCAGGTCGATCTTTTGCTTTTTGTAAGTTTCGTGCATATGCAACAGATGTAAGTTTGGCGTTAGCACGATATTTTCTTTGTTTAATTGCAATTGATCGATGGCTGATTACTTCATCACGTTTAGAGACTCGTAATCGGAGTTCACCTCATATAACTCGACGAGTAATTATTGGCAGTTTTATCTTTTGGTCTCTATTTAATATTCATGTACCAATCAAATATAGCATTGGTCGTCTAGGTTGTTCACCACCATTAGGTACTACTTATGAACTTTTCTATTCAATGTATAATATTACCGCATCAATGGTACCAATGTTCATCATGAGTCTATTTACTGTACTGACTGTAGGCAATCTACGTTTACGAATGAGAAATAGAATTCAACCTCAACCAATTACAACTGGTTCAGGTGCCACTCCTATGACAAAGTCAACAAATGTTACTATTCAACAGCCCCAGCAATCTAGACGTGATGGTCAACTTATTCGATTATCCATACTTCAAGTGGTTGCTTTTTTAATACTTAATACTATTCGAGGAATTTTTCCACTGTATTCATTTTTAATGAATTCACGTGGTAATCTTACAGCTGATGATAGAAGTTTGTTACTCTTTTTCAGTGGTTTGGGTAATAATCTTCTTTTCACATATGCAGCGGTATGTTTTGTTGCTTTTACATAAAAGAACTTTCAATATTTTATCATATTTTTTTTTTCTAGAATACATTTTTTCTATATACATTAGCATCAAAAACATTTCGCGCTGAATGTTTAAACGTATTCAAGAGATATATTAGTATTATAAAACAACGTCTTCAAACTATGTTTTAAGACGAATGCAAATTAGTTGTCTTGTATAGTTCATGTTGCTTATAAATGTCTACTTGAAAATCAATGTATATTTCTGTAATGTTAGTAATGTGTTTGTCTTCATAATCTAGCTAGAATAAACGTACTCTAAACTATTCTATATACTTCGTTTCTATTAATGTTAAACTATTTAGATTCTAATAAATTATGCTTTAAGTACCATCAATTCATTTTTGTTGGTAAACAAAAATAACCAAAAACATGTGCATAAAAGGATGTAGTTGAACTCTCATCCTTACGCTACAAAAATCTACGATCATAATTGCAATCAAAATAATTTTCTCAGTATAAATTTTTCACTTGTGATAAGAATAATTAAATTGAGTGAAATATTTGAATACCTCTTTAGTTTTCAGAAACGTTGAGATGATATTGATTTTATCGTATTAGACTAAAAATTTGTTAATTGTGCAAGATCAAATTACTCTTACCTAATTTTCTTTTAAATAAGAGTGTGATCAAGAAATCGACAATGAAACATAAGCCTTGAATTTTCATTGACAAAAATCTTAAATATATAATTTAATATTTATAATTCAATATTTTAAAATTCATTGGATATTTCTCTAAATGAATAAATATTAATGTTATTTCTCTGATTAGAATTAGAATTCATTGAATCTTCAACTTGTTTGGATTTATCAGCAATATAACAATTGTCAATCAGTGTATTCTCTTTTTTTCATATGCATCAGTTTATTACCCTCTAGGTCGGGACAGAATTCGTGTCCCACATTGATGACGACATCGAGACCATCACGAGAAGCGATAATGACTCTAGAGTTGAAAGAGAGTCTGTGGTCCGCTTGATACTCACATCGGGACTGTTAAGAGGACTAATGATGTTCTTGGATTGGAACAGAAGTTTTGTTCTGCAGTTATATAGAGAGCGAAACACTGGATCTCACACTTATATCTGGACGCGAAGCGAAGCTACCATCAACAGTGAATATCGTGACTAACTTGTGGATGGCTCGTTTGATTTTTATTTCCAACAGGATCATGTTATCTAGGAGCACAACCATTGCTAACGAAGCGTCGATATTTTTGTACGGTGTGCAGTAATTATGAAAAAAACCTAGTGATGTTGTGATATAACGCACATTTTTTCAACAATTGGATTGATGGGGTATTATTGTGAATGAAGGTTATTTATTGATGTGAGAAAGAATACGCAAAACAATGTATTTTTCTCTTTAAAAGACAAATACCATCGCTCGCGAACAGGTAATAGCCATGTTATTGATGTGTACGGATGAATGAATGCACAAAATACAGCTTAACGTGATTTATAGATATATGTAACAGAAAGGTAAGCTATGAGTTATAAACCAACGTCGTTATATTGCACTATTTGCTTAGTTGTAGACAAAGAAGATTTGGCACGGATACAAGATGCAAATGTATGATTTTTGATTGTGCAATCTGTTCACAGGACCTTTATGGTAGTTAGTATCGAACGGATTTCTGAGTCCCGTACAGAGTTTCCCATAATTATCAATATAATAAAAAATTGAAATATCTAGATTTCGATTAAATCAAATAGACTGATTTTTTAGTTAATGGTAAAACTTAATTAAAATTTGTTTCATTCGAGTAGTGTAGTTAAATACTTCTATTATGTATTATTGTTGACCTTACTAAAGAAATTTAATTTGTTATCAAGTAGGAAAAATACATGTGAAGTGTTCCATATATAATTTTAGTGATCCCTAACACAACAGTAAGATGATCAAAACAAATTTTATGAATAACACAATATTGATATTAATGGACGAAGTTTTCAGAATTAGCTTATTTAAGTGCTATTATTCGTGGTACGCTCTTCTAAAATTCACAATTAAATGCTCTTACACTGAATTACCTCCTTTCTAGGAAAAAAAAACAGTTGTCCATACTTTTAAAATTCGAAATATCCTACTCATTGATTTTTTTAACTAACTACTTCTGAAAATTTTATTCAATTGCATCAATATTGTATCATTCATGAAATATGTTATGAGTTTTTTTACTGCTATCTGAGATGATCACTAAAAAGTTTATATGAAACACTTCACATGTATTTTTCTTACTTGATAATAGATAATATTTCTTTAGTGAGATCAACGATAATCTTCAATAGAACTATTTACTCAAACTATCCGTATGAAAAAAATGATTTTTATGAAGTTCTATCACTAACCAAAATATAAGCACATTTGATTGAACTGAAGTCGAGATATTTGAATTTTTTAATGGACTGCTAACTATATGTGATATCCTATAGGATTTTTCTCATCACGTTTGATTGTTCCTAAGATTGACTAGAGATGAAAATTGGCCTTGCGAATCTAGTAGTATAATAGGATAAGGTTTTTTCATATAGATCTACAAATATGAATTTCATTGCATTGTTGTTGGTACTGTTAGCAGTCGTGCGGCTGTCTGATGCTAACCTATTGGAAAAAACATCAAATCTGGTAAAAGCAAAAACATTTGATTTAAACAAGAAAACAAATTTTATCGTTTATTGGGGTTCAACCGATAATGAAGGAAAACTATCAGACTATTGTATGAATAATATCTACAATGTTATTATTTTGGCCTTTGTTGATTCATTCAATGTGAACGGAGTACCACAGTTGAGTCTTGATGGTTGTCATGGACAAGACTGTTCAGGATTAGGTCCACAAATTCGATCATGTCAAAATAATGGTAAAACAATAATGCTTTCAACTGGAGGAGCTTCCGGATCGTATAAATTAACATCTACAAATTATGCAAAACAGGTAGCTAAACATGTATGGAACATGTTTTTAAATGGGAAAGGCGAAAAACGTCCATTTGGTAATGGAATTGTATTAGATGGTATTGATTTTGATATTGAAAAAGGAGCAAAGCAAGCAAATGGCCATTGGGTGACATTAATTAACCAATTACGTAAATTAATGAAAGCTGATAAATCGAAACATTATTATCTTAGTGGCGCACCACAATGTCCATTTCCCGATGAATGGTCTGTTTCTTGTCAATGTAGTTAATAACTAGTTTAAGATGCAATACTTGTTCTTCTAGGTTCGGACCCGGCCCTCATACGGCCATAAGTGATGCCGATCTTGATTTCATATCCATACAGTTCTATAATAATGGTTGTGGTATTCAAGCTTTTTTTGGTATACAAATACTCGGTGGTGGAACGTTTAATTTTGGTCAGTGGTCGAATGCTGTGACTAAAGCAAATAAAAAGATGAAAATTCTCTTAGGTATACCAGCATCGAAATTAGCTGGTAGAGGATATCAGTCGGCTCAAAACGTTACAAAAATTGTTCGTAAAATAAAAAGAACTGCAAATTTTGCAGGTAAAACTTGTAACTGTTGTTGTTATAATCAATGACATTGAATTAAGTTTTGTCTTTGTCCGTTGCAGGTATAATGATGTGGGATGCAGGTGATGCTAAATGGAACAATAATTATGGTCAGCAAATTCGACGTTCATGTCTGTCATAAACAGTTGCCGCTCTTCTATAGAATATGAAATATTTCATGTTCACTTTTTTCTTTTTTGTTAATAACAATGTTTCAAATGAGTTATATAGAAGGAATCACTTTGCTGCTTTAAGCTGTAGGTGGAGTGTCAGTGTGCGTACTGATATTTTATCCTTATAAAAAGAAAATGTGTCGATGACGTAAATGTTCAAATAACATCGATTAGGATTTATCTATCCTTAAGAATATTATTACAAAGATGAGCAACTTAATTCCAACTTTGATGAGATAAAATGTGTCAACAATTTGCACATTGCTGTATTGTTGACAACGACAATAAGTACGTGAATTATAATGTGAATACACACAAACGATCAGATCAATTATTTTCAACATATACATTTTATCATTATCATGTTCATCATTTCAATAAAAGACTTCGTACTTAAATTTCTTTTCTTTCTTTAAAAGAATAAGTGATTTTTATTTTGAAAAATCTTCTTCTTCAAAGATATTATTTTTGATTCAAATAATTTCATTTTATTGAAGAAAGTCACTTAATAAAACTTTAAATGATTTTTATAGAATTTTCTTCCCTATTTATTTACTATTATTTGAAAGAGACAACTGTCATTTTTTTTAATACTAGTTTTGCATATTGATCGATATTTGTATCTGATTGAGTATCTCTTCAATAATAAGTTCTTTTCATATCATCTGTTAACAGATAAAACCTTCGACACCACCTTTATAAGAATGAAAATAATAAAAAATAATTGACTTCTTTCGAAATATTCACTGATAATATATTTTTAAACTGATGAAAATTTTCATCAAGTGTTTTTTTTTTCAAGTTGAAAATATCTTTTTCTTATTTATTGATATTCTTATTTCTTGTAGAAAGATAACTCATTTTTGTTTTAAATTGAATATCTTTTTATGCAACATGTTAAGAATTATACTAAGAACTTATTTTCTGTTTTTATTGTCGCTGACTTATATAAATGTTAACATTATAATCGTAACCATTTACTATCCAAGTTTTGCGTATCGCAAATTGATGACAAGAAAAAAAAAATCTTGCATTAGAGTAAATTATGTTAAAGAAATTCATAAGTTCAAAAGAAACTCTTTACTTGATTTTTGTGGATTTTTTCATCTAAAATATCTTGATTTTATTTTTCATGTCACAATCTTTATCAATAAGTGAAGAAGTATGTGCAGAACTTGAATCTATAGTAAGTGTGCAAGTTGGTCAGTTAATTAGGTATTATTTATGATATCTTGTCAAAATGGTTGTAGGATCTGCACAGTGTCATTACTAGTAATCAATACTCAAATTAAATCCATTGTCTTATGTAAATAAATTAATACCTCATTTTTTTTGTTAATTTTCAAAATGAATATTTATCTTTCAATGAACTTTTCATTGATACGTATGACTTTACAAAAGTCAAATCTAAGTACAACAAGACTATTCGGATATCGATAACAATATAGCTTTTGGCAAATTCTTTCTCTTTCATATAGAGTGACAAAATTGAGTGAGACAGATATTATTCTAATGCTTCGCAATGACGTACAAAACGATTTCGGGATGAAGAACTGTTACTTACATATGAAAAAAAGAACTTGAGAATCTGAATCAGCAATGTTTTAATACCTTTTTTTGTTACTCGACTAAGTTTTGATAATAATAGAATATTTTGGTGCTCAGCAAGACAAGCTCTATGGTATTGACTATGACAAAGTCAAATTACTGTTAGGAAATTGTTATCGATTCCATGGAAAAGGATACATCAAGATTAAAAACTTAAGAATTTGCCTAAGGAGAAAAAGTACAAGAATGATGTTATCGACTACTAACATAGGCAAGTGTCATTGAATTGAAATTTTATGAAATAATAAACAAGAAAGCTAATAATCGTCCTTTTTCATCATTCGGTCGATGCTTGAACTAGACGTGAATAGTTTTATGATACCGTCTTGCCCTTACGTCTACGTCCACATTCATTTGAGATTTCTTTCATTCTTAACATAAAACATAGTACGATGCAATGATAGACGTGAAAGAGAACAGAACACAAAATATTTTTTTCTTTCTTTTCATCTGTTGCACTATCAAATATATATGATGTACTTTGACGCAATATTTTTCCGTTCTAAACTTAGAAAAATAATGTAAAAACTTGCTTAAAAATTCGAATGTATGTATTTAATAAAAAAAAAATCTATACATTAGTTGAAATTAACTAAATTATAAAATTAAACTTGATGATAAGAAATATATATGTATAGTTTTCGATGTTTTCTCTTTATATATGTACGAGTGCCTATGGACTTTAAAAAAATCTACATTAAAATGATGCAACAAATCTAAAAAATTGATATGTTTTAATTCCATTAATGAAACAATCATTTTTATCAATCTTATACTATGATTTTCATTCAAATAAAATAAAATTGAAATGCATTAATTTGGATATATACTTTATTATCCAAAATGCAATTTTTTCCGTGTTCTTTACATGACATTAATGCAAACTCTGAACTTTTTTCCATGAATGTGTTCATCATATTATCATTTTACTCTGCCATTATTCATTCTCTCCTCTTTTTTTATGCACTCCATCAGTTTCATGATAATATACGTATATATCTATATAGTTGCATGAGATACGTTGTATAAAACAAAAATCAAACTATAACTTGATAATTATAACTATTCTACAAAAATATTTGCAAATCACAATACATAATTTCTTCATACGAAGAAGAAAATATATAAGTTCTGCATATCCAAAGAAAAAAGGTAAATACTGTTTTACCACGTTTTTCTTTTCTTCAAATACACAGCTGTTCTTTTTCATGTTTACAAGTACGATGAGAGACATCAATGTCATATGTTAATGTTTCAAAAGAGAATACTAATATAGAACATCTATTTTTTTTTTTTTCTAAATGATATATTTAATCTTAAGAGATCTACATAAAATAAAATAAATTATGTTCGTTTTTATATCCGATGAAAAGAGTCAAATATGTAATACTTCTTCAGGTTGTTCTCCAATACTTTCAAGTTTTAATATGCAATTGTTCAAATCCATTGAAAGTTCTTGAAGTAATTCAATTGCAATCATATAATGTAAGCGAGCCAGTCCTTTTTCATTACATATCGAAGCTTGTTCAATATGATTTTTTATTTTAATAAGTTGTTTGATATGAATATCCATGTCTTAAAAATAAACGATAGATGAAGCAAATCTCAGTTTCTCATAACGACTTCATGTCCTACCTTATTCTTTGTGTAAGAAAAAATTGGATTAGTATGAAATCGTAACAGAGTGATGTTTGGAAAAGCATGCTCTCACTCCACATTGGCAAGCTTTTATAGGCATTAAGTAATGTGACTTTTTTATGCGGGAAACTTTTTTACTATATTTACTTCTACATCTTTAAATCTATGTTACGTCTATGTCTACGTTTCTTCAATTCTCTCAATGTGCACGGAGTAATGACAAATGTAATAGAGTAATGCATAAAAAAAATCTTTCTTTCTTTTTTCTTCCTTTCTGTATCAATAATGTCAATAGGTGATGTCAAATGCATGTTTATTTCATGGCGCATTTTTCTTCTGACCACTGAAGAAAATGAATCAAATCCGTCATTCTTTTTTACATACAAAATAACTCAGAAACAGAAGTAAACAATATTCGTAGTAGGACATAAAATAATATTAATAACAATGACAAAAGAATTTTGTATATTTTAAAATTTAAGTTTAGATTCGTATTTTTTGATTCTTATCTATTTGATTTATTTTCATTTAATTGTGAAGAATATAAAATAGTAGCAAAAATTAAAAAATCTATCAATATTCATTGTTTATGATCTCTTGTATCATTGATCTATGAAAATTAAAGAAATTAATACTTATATTGTTAGAATATGGAAGAAGAATGCATAAGGTCTTCTGCTTTGCATATTCTCTATAGACGTCTATCAAATTCAAAAACAGTTTAAAATTAAGTTTGAATTTAATGTATATCTAATACAATATACTTCAATCTTTGGCAAAACAATCAAAATTATTTCTGTTTCTTTAGTAGTTGACTATGAGAGTATTGCGCGAGCAAGCAATCGAAGAATCTGTTAGAGAGAGATTTTTCGATTAGAGAAGTAAATAAAAAGTCAAATTTCATCTATTCAATGTTATATGATTTGATAAATTTTTTTTGTGGTTCGTTACTAAAACACGTAATTCTACTTGTTACAATTAGCTATACGAGCTTTGCCTATGTTTATCGGTTAGAATTTATTTATGGATTTGATAAATATTCATGTTTATTATTATTTTTTACAACAGTGATTTCATATGACCTATGACCAACCACCATAGAGATGCTCAACGAGGTTCTTGGATTTGCATGAAGCTGTTCCTTCTTGTAGAGAATGCTGTTTTTAAACATAAAAGTAAATTTTAATAAGTCATGAAGTGCTTGAATATGGAAGCGAACATTAAAGATTTCTGATTAAGCAGAACCGCTCATGGTGTGCGTGCAGTCGTTCATAAAATAAATGTTTATTTTAAATAATACAAATAAGTATTGACAAAAAAAGAAGAACTCAAGTCAATGAATCAACCATACGTTAAATATATTCGTATTCATTATTCAGTGAAATGATTATTGATTTTAAAACAAAAAACAAAATGTTTTCCTGAAATAAAAGTAAAAAAAAAAAAGAATTTTCATCTTTATCCGATCTAATCAAATGTTAGTTAGTAACTTATGGTAAATGATTTAAATATCAAATTAATTAAAATTTTTTATTATTTATTGTTACTTAGCAATCGATCCTCTTACATAAGAATCATGAATAATCTATAATAATCATTTCTTTTGTTATTTTTGTAGAACTCACGTATATTTTCGAAGAAAATAGTGAGTGTAAGTTTTAAGTTCAAGATTTCGCGCTCCCCCCCTCTCCCCAGTGTGGAATCCTGATCTAAGACATCCTACGTTAATTAATCAAAGAAAAATACAGATGGTTAACACATTATTCTTATCAACAACATAAAACTTAAAAGGATGCGTTACAAAAAAATGTGTTATTTGGTTTTGCTGGGAATTCATCAAGATGAAAGATTTGGTTGAGCATATCTCCATCATTAGTTTCATACAGCATCTTGCTTTGTTAATGAGTAAAATAACTGTACAAGTGTGTTTTTATTCAGAAAGATTTCTTTTCATACTGGTCCCAACAATAGTTATATGTGTTTTATTCCGCTTTGCATTAGAAGAACTTTTTACAAATGCAATAGATGAACAGTAATACAACCTATGTAACAACTTGAATAACAAGGATGTTGGTATGGATGTGGACTGTATATGTGAGTGCGAGTGTGGTATGAAGGTGGAAGATAGAATAACCGACTATAACACTAACACTCCACTTTGTGCAAAGAGATTGGCTTTAGTCCATTAAAGTGTTAATTTATAAGTAAGGATTTATTTATTGTATAATAACTAAATTATATACTGTTGTTACTTAACATTCGATAATTTTGATGCTCTGACATGATCAAATTAAATATATTTCAAGAGCAAAAAGTTCGAAGTATATAAAGATGAGCATGCAAGATTGTAATACCTCGATATCAACTGCATATAAGAATAATTATCGAATTGTTTTTTAGAGGCTTTTTTGTTTATTATGTTAATATAAGATATCACGGGTTTCAGACAAAAAACAATTTTTTTTTTCTATTTTCTTTTGCTTTTCGATGTGTCTGTTCAGATACATTTTTTTATGACGTGCGCAAAATTTACTATGTGCAGATCACTGAAGCATATCTTTTTTGTGCACATGTATCGTGGTATACAACATTCAGTACGCATCTTCTGTAAACCTTTTCGTAATAGAGTATGTAGTAAGAAAAAATAATTAAAAAAAAAAAAAGAAAATTAAACAAAATAACGAATGATGAGAAAGAAATAAAGTTGCCGCGCTGCAAAGGTAAAAAAGGAAGAATCATTCGACAAAACAAGCACACAGTGTTACATACACAACATCAACCTTTATCAACAGCATTTTCAATATAAAATTTTCTCCATAAATTGAATTTTTTTTGTTCATTTCGTCGTGGTGAGTAACTTATTACAATAAAGTCAAAAATACAAACAAGTCTATCAGATAATACATATATAATACCAATATGATCTGCATGTGCATATTAAACATAATTCAGACAGATATGAAATCGATCAGAATGATTATCTTTTATTTTGGATGATCGATTGATAAATGTTTGTTAGTGATCAGTCTCCTTGATTCATTTCGTTGTCTCTATTTTGCTTTTATTTATTATTCTAATTAGTCTCAATTCATTGACAATGTCTATATATTACATAATCAGTTTGCTTCCTCTTTGGTCAATACTATGCATGATGGTTAGTTAATCAAGAGATGAGCATTGAAGTATTAGCATAATAATAGTAAAATTTTGATGTAAGTGATAATAAAAGTAAAAGGTTTCACATCTTCCAGAACTGTCTTAAAGTTAACTTGAAATACTTCTTACCATACAGCACAACAAATCGTAGAGGATAAACCTGTTGCTTTTAGTCTGGCATTTTTCTGTGAAAATGGTCACGATAACTTTGAGATTGTCTGATATTTTCGTGTAACGCCAATATTCTGTATTTTCTTCTTATTGTGTTAATAATTCTTTCAAGCTTTGTGAGTTTTTTTAAATTCCCATGATCTTGATCACCTTTTCAATTCATATTCTTGGATTAAATAAGATAGGAACAGAAAGCTTTACTGTTATTCATACTAGTGAGTTTAATTCATCCAACAATATGAAGTTCGTGAGGGAGATGAATTGCAGAATAATTCAGAATAATTTAAAATTTCTTTATTTTTTTGATAGAAAAGATTTATCTGTCAAGATATATGTTGATGTAGTAAATATGCAAAATCTACTAAGGTAGATTCAGACCTATAAGAATCTATAAGAGCCCATTAGGTATTCTGTTTCCATTCCTGTTCAGGATATGTGCCCTGTGTGTTCCTCCGATGTCATCCTCTTTAAAAAAGTTTTATACGTAAACATCAACTTGGTATTATCTCGCATAGAAATGCCTCTCCGCAAAAATGTCAAGAGTGTGGGTGTAGATGTTCGTCTGCTTCTTACTCACAGTCAAACCCACATCTACACCTTCAAAATTAATTTGGCTAAGGAAAGAAAGATCTGTTTGTGCCTATCAACTTCTAAGAAGACTGTTAACCAGTGATTTGTGTCGTCTCAGTCTTCATCCGAAACATTCAGCCGAACGTTTTATTCTATATTCATAAATTTTAAAAACTAATTACACGTATGTAACAAAATAGATGGTGATAGATTTACTGTTATGTGCTACTTTAAACACCATATGATCAAGTTTTATGCTTACTGTTCGTTAATACAGTATATGCCTGTGCTGATATCATTTTACATTTTATTATTGCGCAGAAAGTAGTTCAAAAACTTGTTTGAGATTTTCTCGAATCATTAATCTGACGACATGTCTCCAAGGACATTCTATCATATTAGGAGATGAGCTTAAATTCTTCTTTTTATTTGAAAGATGTCATGTGGAGCTAGCCACTATCGGGACCTTTTCTGAATAGATTTTGACAAAATGTATATGTTGAAAGATTAAAACAGGAAGAAAGCCTGAAAAAAATGTCATGAGAATCATTAGCTCTCAAGTGTCTTATCAATATTCAAGAACTGAGAAATAGAAATTATTAAGCTATACAAGAATTATCTTAACAGTGCTATGGTTATTTCTCGAAGAAACAAAGATTGACCCATAGTTTCGTGATTCATGAAAGCTAAAGTGATGCTTTTTCTGAAAGATTTTTATGTTCATAAGTTCATATTCACAAGTTCCTTGGTGAATATGAGTATGAGAGCAAAACCTATAGTAGACATTGTATTTTTTTTCATTTTAGCAATCATGGAACTGGAGACGAACTGAGAAGGAATAATTATGTCTCAGTCCTCGAATACCTCTGTTATGTGCGCGAAATTTCAGCTCCATAGCATATCGTATTTTGAAGATTCTTTTCTGAATATGGACGAAGGAGGGATTTGAATAAACTTGTTTTTGTAGCAGATCAGAACATGCTTTAGGGATATTATTTGAATATGGTTTTTGATAATTATACGATAGAGAATCGTTGACATTTGTCAATCATGTTTCCATTTGAGATCAAAACTATGGCCGCATGTGTCATCGTTCTATTGAAATATTATTTTTCGTCCGCCAAATTCTGTGATAAGCATTTTCATAAGAGAATATATCAGACTAAAACATCAAGTTCTATGTTTGATTTTTAGCTAGCTCATCATCATATTTTTATGTTATTTAACATGAAAATAAAACAACATTAGTACAATTATCTGTTTTTCTAGATATTTGACCTTTATTATTTCTTTGTTGTAAATTAAAATATATCAGATGGCTATAGGAATACAATTCGGTCGCGAATCTCGCTTCACTGATCTTTACAATGAACCTGTAGATCATCTTTTATTACCAATAAAAGGCTATCAAGATAAACCACTTGTTTCACTTCGTGAAGCTATTGCACCTGTTTCTGGGTTGTTTAATGAAATTGAAGACTATGTCTTTGTTGCATTGCATAATTGTCAAAATCCAGATGATGGGCTAACTCAACAAGAATCAGCTTCTATTCATCTTTATACAATGCAATTTAGTGGTGGACCAAGTTTACATCTATTACTGAATCAATCATTACGTGCTGAAAATCGTGAAGCATTGAAACCGTGGTTTTCATTTCTTAAATTATTTCTTACTGCTCTATACAAACTTAAATCACAAAGTGGAATAGTATGGCGGGGTATTCGAGATGTTGATTTAAGTTCAAAATACAAAAAGGGTACAAAATTTGCTTGGTGGGGAGTAAATTCTTGTACTGTTGATATCGAAGTACTTAAATCAGATCAATTTTTGGGTAACCATGGAAAACGTACTTTGTTTTCCATTGAATGTAGTAATGGAAAATCTATTACAAAACATTCATACTTCAAAAATACCGAGAAAGAAATTATTCTTATACCAGGTTCATATTTCGAAGTCATGGGTCAATTGAATCCCGCACCTGATCTTCATATTATTCAATTAAAAGAAATTACGCCACCAATTAGTCTTGTTAAATCACCATTGTCTGGATCGAATGAATTGGAATTTTCTTCGATCGTTCATAAATCAAGTACTTTTTCTCCATCAACACCAACGATGATGAGACCAACGAAGGTTGCCAACAACGTTTCAAATAAAATGCCATCAGTCACATTAAGTATAAATGATTTGATATGTTTTCATTTTATTTTTTCAACCAATCAATCGAAAGCAACGCGACTAGGTGGTTGCAGAACCAGATTCATCTTTAAAGTTTGAACAATTGAATATCCTTAGCGTAGATTATAGACCACAACAAAATAATTTTCTCCATCCGAATTTACCTGTGAGATCCACATCGCCTAACCCCAAACCACCACAACGCGATGATCTGACGTCACCACCTAAACATAAGAGCTCTAAATTTTTTACTAACAATATCGAATGAGCATTTGAAGGGAAGATCTTGCATGACATGGTTTTAAATTGCTTTTCTGAGTAGTAAGCTTGAAATTTTTTACATTATTGTCTATCTTTCATAGAGATTTATTATCACGAAAAGTATAAGTCTTGCCAAGATGTCTGTCAGTGGATCGAAACTTTGGGCACGGAGTATGGAAAATATGCGAAATACTTTCAGAAGTACGACGTTGATGGATATTGGCTTTTGAATCAAGTTGACGATAAAAAGCTGACAGAATACGGCATAAAACGTTCAACCCATCGGCAAGTCATCATGAATGGCATTGAACAATTAAAGAAAGAGTGCCTAATAAGCTTCTCAAGAAAGTAAAAATAAGAAACTCTTTTATATTTGTTTTTCTTTGTACAAATATTGATATCCAATATATGACGCAGTAAAGTATTAATGATTTATATACATACAATGGATTCCAAAGTTTTATTCATGGTGCATTGGAATTTACTTTTGTAAGACATTAAAATTAAAAAAGATCAACTTGTATATTGCTTTCTGCTTCAGTTATGTCTAACAGTTTCATAATTTTGAAAAGTCTAACTTCGTAACGAATTGTACAAGAATCAATAACGATCACAACTAATTGTTCTACAGACATATAGTTTTTCTATGCGCATAAAGGCTTAGCTTTTTTAAATTAGTTTTTATCTGACTTGCTCGCACCAATCTTTCTTCAAGAATACCATTTAAAATCCATAGATGGATTTGGATTATCATCATGCAAAATCAATAACAATAGAATTATACTTGTTCATAATAATACCATATCATTAAAAAATTCTTTGATAATTTTTGAAACTGATGTCAGACAAATTACGACGAATTTTTTTTCTCTTCACTGGAAATTGATTTTTGTTTAAATACTACTTCAGAATCTTGAAATATATTAATTTAACTTTCAATGATCTCATATTGAAAAAGTAGTTTTTTCAATGACATATCTTTGATGAACACCGTTGCTCAGTATTAAAATGAAGAGTTGTTTTCTCTCGCTAAAAGAAATTAACGAGTTACACAGTATGTAATGAATTGCTGACAAAATGTCAAAAAAGGATAAAGTAAGTCTCTGTTAGGAGTATCAATTTATTTTATATTTCATTAAAAAAAATTTCTGAAGTTTCGTACGTAGTAGTAAAAGATACTAATCCTCATGAATAAAAGGCCATGAAGTCAAAAATTTCTTATTTCAAAAGACAAAAGTCATGTTTTTCAAAGAAAATTTACAAAAATTAATTAAAAATTCGAAAATAATTATCATTAAACGCTTCATTAGTATATTTAAAAAATGGCCATGGAAAAACTCATCAGATCAAGCTGAAAATTTCTAAAATTACTAAATTCATCACCATCTACAACATATTAAAAAAGTTGAGAAAATTTTGAGATATCACTCTATTGTCGATGTACTAAAGTGCTTGATTTTCTCAGAAACTCATGCTTAAATACATGTTTTTCATCGATTCGATTGATGAATATGATTATTTATCTTCGCTTTTGAATTTGATTTGAGAAATGTGATTTATAAGATGATTTGTTTAAAATAACAGAACATTTAATTGTAAAATTTCTTCATGATCATGGTTGTTCTTGCACATATGTCATTACACATAATCAAATCGATTCATGTGCTTTTCTTATTATCAATACTATTGTTTATTAACTGAAAATAGTGTAGCTTCTATTTGGATACATAATTTCTATAATTAGTTATGCTCATTTGTTTTTATCTGCTGTTGTTTATTATATACTTAGAGTCGAATGTGAAAATGTATCACAACTACGCCAAAATTTTAAAAAAAACGAGTTTTTACAAATAGTAAACAAACATAGCACTAAACTGAATAGAAAAAAACAGCAGAAGTAATACTGGAATTATGAGCAATTCAATACAAAAGACAAAACTAATCCATTGTTTTGTCAATACCATCCATTTCAGTATTTAAAATAAATTCATAAAATCCTTCACAAAAGAAAACAATAGAAAATATAAACCATATAGATTAATATATTCATTAGTATCAGATATTGTTGATAATAATACTGCATCATTTTTTAATGAATCCTGTGCATTAGTTGGCATTTTGGAAGACATTAGAACATCTGAAGTAATAGTTTTATCTTTTTCGGAAGTTTATACAACTAAACGAAATTTAATTACATATTTAAAAAAGTAAAAAATAGATACCTATAGCAGAACCTGCTACACCATTTTTCATTAAAGCGATTGAAGAATCATTTAGTGAAGATTTTGTTAGATTTTTAATTCTTGCTTGTAGCTCTGATCATTCTTGTTGTGAAGTCCAACATAATCTATCAAGTTTATTATTTAATTGTCGTTTTTCTTTTTCCATTAATTTCATCTCACATAAATCAAAATTGTTTGAAAGAAAGAATTTTTTTTTTAAATTTCATACATTTTCATTCAATTTTCGTTAATTTTGTTCAGCAATATCCCATTGATGTCCGAAATCATTTCGTTCTTGTTCTCGAGTTTTTATTTTTTTTGTCCCATTCTTTCGATTTCCGTTTGAGATGATGTTATTATTTGACTATTTTGTTGAATAGAATTTTGGAAATCTTAATAACGTTCAATATAAACTTTCAATTGAGTACGAAGACTTAATTCAGATATAACTAATTCTTCACAATTTTTATATAGAACTAATTGTTTAGCTTTTCGCTCGTTAATTCAACAGAAGGATGTGGGTGTAGATTTCATTCTTCTCTTTATCCATACGCACACTCACATCTACACTCATACGAAAAACGCCATCATCATGAGTTTAATGGAATCTGAGTTATTCTTTGACTTTTTTCTTTATCTTTTGAAGAAATTGTTTTTCGAATAAAATGATAAGCCTGAAGAATTTGAAAGAACTAAAATGAAGAAAGTTAACAAAATACTAATAATAATTAATTGATAATGTATCATTAATTCACCTATTTCAAATAACAATTTTCAAGAAACAACATAGGAAACATTTTCGTTTTTGTGTATTTTTACTAATTGAAACGGAACTAAGAGCTACAGTTTCAATTCTGAGTACTTTTCGAAACCATCGGTTCTACTGTCAGCAAAATGCACATTACACACAAATTTAATAATAACAATACTAGCGCTATTTTAGACACTTTTGTTTAAACCATCGTGCTGATTCTGAAATCTGTTAAAGACCTACCGTTGTCTTTATACTCTTGGTATCATGTTCTACAATAACTATATGATTAACTGAAAGTTTTATGGTAAACTAACATGAATGAACAATCATAATCTCGATTTCAGTTACAATCTGATTGAAACCAAAGCTACAAAGGGGTTGGTCTCATTGACGGCTCGTAACACAATATCAATTTGCATCGATTTAGTGGCGTAATTCGAAAAAAGAAGTTGTATGGAATGTACTCAACTCTCTGACCCTGTCTGTGGACGAGCTCGAGATTCCTTTGCAATTTATCAAGAGGAAGTATAATTCCCTTTTTAAGTAGAATTTGAGGGTGTGAGTGTGGGTCAATGTGAATAGGATCTTATCCCTATCGACACCCACACCCTCGTCATAGTAATCGAAGAGAACGCTCAAAATTACACCCAGATCTACACCATAAAAATGAACTGAACTATTTTCTCATTATTTTTGTTGTATATAGCAATATGTTTATGAAAAAATTTTTTTTTCATTGTTGAATGCGATTTTCTATGGGTAATATTGTCAACATAATGAATCGTTTTCTTTGTAATAGAATGTCATGTCTCAAAAATATACTATTGAGATATGTGGACGAAAATCACATGTAGTATATCATTGCTGGAACAAGAATCCTCACTCAGATCACGTAAAGAAACATCAGGATTGTTCTATGAGGATGAATTATTTGTGATTTAAAAAAAAATGCCTAGAGCTTAAACAATTCTCTGTTCAAAATCTTGATCAATAGAAAAAAGAAATTGATCAAATACAAACGAAAGCAGATGGCTTTATTCTTGAACAAGAAATGACTACGAAGATATATTCTTCATTGAAAGTAATCTCGAATAATATCAAACGAAATATATAAGAGAGTTCAAGAAGAACTCCGCTTTTCTTTATAATCTTACTCGTCAAATCTGTTCGTCTTCAACATTAAATCGTTTTATTATAATAATAATAACAAATGAAGATCAATTATTGTTTGTTAACACTAAACTCAGATTATTCGAATAAATTCAAATGATTGAAAATCAAACAAAAAAATTGATTGTCTTGCATATGTTCACATGAAATTGTCAGTTTTACAACAAATCAATCGAATAGAAACATTTTTCAGTTGAATACTTTATTCTCCTTTAACTATATCAAACAATGAAATGTTCTGAAAAGATGTCCGTCCAACGAATTTGTTTCTTATATCGTTCAACACATGTTCTATTAAGATTGAATAATTCAAATAAAATAGTCAACATACAACTTTGATGGTGAACAACACTGGATGAAATATGATCACTTATACTTTACATTTCATATCCTCAAATATAATCAATGGATTAGAATTTATCATCACAATACTTTCTCTCTTTTTCATTTTAATCTAGATGGTACAGCAGGTTGCATAAATTTAAAATAACATATAAATAGATTTTTTAAAAATTTTTTATTCTTGATTAATCAATATATTTTTATTATAAGTGAAAGTATTTGTGTTAAAATTAAATGAAAGAATTTTTTCGAAAAAATATTATTCAATGAAATTATTCATAGTGATCAAAAGCTTGATTACGTCTATGTAAAAATGGGTATATTCAACTGTATTTTAATGAAATAAAACGAACGAAAATGATATGAATATGGTATTCATATATAGGAAAGAAAAAAAAAACTGACGTAACTTTCCTGTGAATCGATTTTTTTAGTTTTACTTTAAAGCATCGATGACGACATCATATTTGTATTGTGAGGTCAACTTTTCTTTTCCTTTTCTTCTTTGTATGAACAACTAGTGGACCTAGTCGAGTCCAACGTTTTTGTACTTGATTCATTAAATTTTTTCAAATCCAAATCAGGATCTCATAATATTCTCAATAAAGTTTTTAAATCCGTCTTGTTTTTCTTCACTTATTTAGTACGTCCTATACATTTTTCAGGGCATCTTGACAACGTTCGTATAAGAATATGATCATAACTGACATTTACTTTTAAAGTAATAGCTGTCGAGTCAATCTATGACCTGAACAAATTCAGGGTCACCCCGACAGGCTCCTATTGTTAGTAACATTGGTAACGAGTTGTATATTGCTCGTGATTGGATCCACTCATATGTAGTTTGATTTTTGTTTTGTGTTCCTTTCTGTTAAATAGACATAGTGTCCTTATCGTCAAAAATTTCGATAAGAATAACTATCAGTCACTCGCAGTCGTTACTATGTACAAGCGATAGACAGAGAAAGGGAGAGAGAAGTCGTCGACGCGTTTCTTTTACTTTTTGGAGCAGCTTTTTTTTTTTTTTTCTTGTTCGTTTTCGTTCTCTTTTATTTATTCTTGGTGAGCGTCATTACTTGTCCTCTGTTAGTTGATTGATATAGTTCGTCATGTCTACGAAACGAATTCAAAAAATTCAAGGTCCAAGTCTTTATAAGACATTTATTGATGCTTATATGAAAGCTCGACCTGATGAAAAAAAAGATGTAAGTTTATTTTTTCATCAGAAATAAAATAAGAAAATTCTGTTTTTAAAATAGATAAAACATCATAATGCTCAACTTGAATGGAGTGAAATAAAATGGAATGAAGAATATGTTAAAGAAAAAATCGAAGAATATTTAGAAATCTATAATGAACTTCGTATACCTTCTAATCAAGGTCTTGAACAACAATCATCATGTCTTTCTTCAACACAATCAAAACTTAATCGTTGTCGACCAACAAAAAAAATTAAAATTGATCAATCTAATAATACAACAAATGATGATGATGATGATGATGATGATGATAATAATGAAAATAGAATAGATGATAAACAATCAAAGTCTATAGATGATCTTGATGAAGATGATCTAGAAGACGATGATGAAGATGACGATGATGATGATGATGATGCAGAGAATGATGAAGAAAAAAACAAGAAAAATAAGAAAAAAACTTATTATGTTAGAAAACGTAAATTAACCGATAAAGAATTGATGAAAAATCTACATAAATTACCATCTGTACGTCCTGTTCCATTAGAATCATTACCAAAAAATAAAAGACAACCAGCACAAGAACGAGTTTTTAGAGAATTAAGTGCAATTAATGACCGAATTGCTTCATTAATACAAGTTAAACAAATGGGTTTATTAACATTAGAAAATAGACACCAATTAAAACAATTATTTCAAGATAGAAAAACAAAGACTTTTGCATTGAGACGTCTTCAATCAAAACAAAGAGCTTCAAATAAATATAGAGTTAAACGACGAAAAATAGTATTAATCTTTTCTTTTTATTTTCTTTTACTTTGTTTGATTATATTTTATAGGTTGAACATTTATATGAAACAAAGCCTGAATTACATCCACAATTAAGAAAAATTTATCGTCCTGGTGGTGGTCGACCACGTATTGAAGAACAATGTCCTGATTTATTACAAATAATTGAAGAAATTGCAAAAGTTGGTGGAGCAAGTGATGATCGAAGACGATCAGAAACTATTCGACCTTGTTTAACATTAGATGATTTAAGAGAAAAAATTAGACAAAGAGGTTATGATATTAAAAGAACAACACTTTATTATCGGTAAATAATTAAAATTCTATCAAAGAACATTTTTCATTAATTCTATCATTAGTTTTTTGAATCATCATATACAATTTCATAAAAATTAATATTTTAACAATAACTCATTTTGTTCAGGTCGAATTAATGTTCGAGCCTAAATCGATCAATATTCGAAAATATTTCTCGATGGTTTAGTTCTATTTAAACCCTTATTTAAAAATAAGATATCGTTCGTTTGAATCACTCATTTTGATATTTATTTGTTGAATATATAAAATAAATTATAATCAATGTTAATTAAAAATGAATCTGATAACTAAAAACCTAGTCAATGTCATTGTGACAATCATTATATTGAGATTCACTTCAAGCCTAAGTTTGTACAAATTTGATTAGAAAATAGATTAATGTTGTCTAATAAAATATTTTATTAGACTTTTCTTATCTTGATTAGATGTTATCATATTTTAATTAAATAAATAATTTATTTTAATGATCTAATTGTGAATATGTACTAATATAAAATTTTCTTATATATATTTTTTTTTATTAAATATTTAGTCTGTTACCTCATCGTGCATCATCAAGAGATGGTCGTCGTCATGTTAATACTGCTCCTGTTCGTCTTCGTCGTGCTCAAAATGATGATCATGGAAAACATGAAGATGGTCATTTTGCAACAGCAACAATACGTTATATGAAAGATTTAGCTTCAATATTCGGCAATGATTGTGTTCTTTATTTATCTCAAGATGATAAATGTAAAGTTCCATTAGGTTTACCTGCGGCTCGAGTACAAGCACCAATGTTAATGCATTTGGATTATCGAATAAGTTTACCGGATCATGATTGGGTAGTTGCACCTCGACATCAATTAACACCAAGTGTATATGCAGCATGTCTTTTATCTGAAGATGGAGATTTAGGTTATTCAGGTCCAACATATGTAGCTATACGTTCAGCTAAACATGATCTATCAAGTGCTAAAACTCATACAATAGATTTTGATCGTCTTGTTTGTTTAAAAGAATTTGAAAAAGTAGCACGTGATGAAACTGGACAAGTTAAACCAATTGTTATTGTTACTGTTGATGGTGGTCCTGATGAAAATCCACGTTTTCCAAAAACATTGGTTGCAAGTATTAAAAAATTTAAAAAATATAATTTAGATGCACTTTTTGTTCTTACACATGCGTATGTTTTTCTTTTTGAATCTAAAAAAAAATTATTTTAATATATATATATATAAATTTTTAGTCCTGGTCAATCAGCTTATAATATAGTTGAACGTCGTATGGCTCCATTATCTCATGATTTAGCTGGTCTTATATTACCACATGATCATTTTGGTTCACATTTAAATGATTCTGGTGTAACAGTAAATATTGATTTAGAAAAATTAAATTTTCGTAAAGCTGGACAAATGTTAGCTGAAAGATGGAATCTATCTGTTATTGATGGATTTCCATGTGTCGCTGAATATATTAATCCACCAGCAACATCAGAAGATGAACGTAGACAAGTTGATACAAAATTTGTTATGGATGAACTTTTACGAAGGTTAATTTAATTTTTCTTTTTTTATTTAATTAATAGTTTTTTGTTTAAATAGAGTTTGTGCTGAAGAAGAAGCAGAAGAAGGACATGAATTTCGTGTTCATGCATCGGATGAATATTATCAAGAAAATGCTCGTGGACCAAGAGAACATTTTGGTGAACAACCAAAATATGATATTGATGAATATTGGTGTGCTATACATGTTTTACAAACACAATATACTTTACAAATTATTCGTTGTAATTCTATTGAATGTTGTGGACCATGGCGTTCAAATTATGTTCGAGTATTTCCTCATCGATTTTTACCATCTCCTGTACCATTTGAACGTACACCATATGGTGTTAGAATGGCAGATAGAGATTATCAAAAAGGACAATTTTATGGATCATTATTTCAACGAATTCAATTTCATGGCATTGTTATTCAAAATACACAGGTTTGAATAAAGCATTAGATCTATCAGTCATCAGCATATATTATCGTCATATAGACTAGCATAAAAAAAACCGGAATCATGATAGAAATAAGATCTAACGGTTCAAATAGAAGATACTTATTCGATTCGTATTTTGATTTTTCTAATATATATAAGTAGTATCGATAGATCGACTAAGCAGTTTGCTCTTCGTTTCGTTGTTCCAATGATCAATGGAAAAACGGAGAAGTGACAAAAACATAATGAGTACCGGTTCCGCACATAGCTAGCCGTGATTCGAACATAGATATGCAATGGAATTTGTAGATTTGTTCTGCTTTTAATGAAGATGACTAGTAGAAGTGATTTCCGTTGTTTTCTTGTCGAAATCTGTTCGTATTTCTTAACTTTGGGACATAAGCAAGATTGAATATAGCTTTTCATTTCACTAGACTCAGAGAAATTTTTTGGTCGAGACTCAGTAAAGATTAGTTCTCGTATCTCATTTTTTTTTACAAAAACAAATCATGAACATTGTTCCAATTTCGATTGTCAGCAAGCATGAACAAGATTCATGTCATTCCTGCTGTAGTCAGGGGTAAGGCCATTGAGCACTTGCTCGTAAATTCAAAATCGATGACCTAGGGTTTTTTTTTTGAAATGATGCCAATTGTCTGATATCGAATAATCTTGACACATACGTGTAGAAAGATTTAAGTGATGTCATTTTAATATATTGTATCTTGTGATCTAAGCAATTGATTCAGAAAGGTCAATTGACCGCTTTTTTGCCATGTAACAGGCGCTCAAATGATGACGATTCAATGGTATTTTTTTTTTCACAATATCACTAAAGGTTCTATTTGTACTTTCGAACGAGCTCATCTTTTAGTTGAGAATAACAAATTTCTCTTCGATCAACAACAGTTTTTCTGATGATAATAAGTTTTTAAAAAAACTGTTGTCCACTTGATTTTTTATTGACCAATGCTGCTCATTTCTCAACATAATTCAGCTGAGAAACAACTCATGATGAAAAGATCCTGATTACTCCATTGCGCTATTTATTCATTTTCTCCACTCACTTCATATTGATAGAAACAAAACGATTTTTTTGGTTTTTCAGAATGAAATGTTACCATTTGATTATTGTTGCTCATCAGTAAGAAAAGAACTAAAAAAACGTATATGTAAAGTCTGTAATCAATATATTCCGTCGGCGTATCGTATGAAAAATCATTATAAAATTCATGCACAACATCATGAAGATTTTGACCATAATGAAGATGATACATTACCACCATCAGTAATAAATGATAGCATAACGGATGCAAACGAAAGTCAATCAACAACAACACCTATACTTAAAACAGAAATATTAGATTGGCTTCGATCAGATTTCGATGAGTGTGATATAGGTCCAGCATCAAATCAACTTACAAGTGATCGTGTTACACGTTCGATGAATAAATTACGTGTTGAAGAAAACAAAGATGAACATGACAATAAAGATCTTGTACATGTAGAATAAAAGCATTCAACATTTTTATTATCAACAATATCTTCATTCTTAATTGTTATTTCAGTTTAGCATCTTGTAGTCTTACTTTCTTATGATTAACTTTTTCGAATTTTTATGTTGTTTTTTTTTTTTTTTGTAGTTCTTTTTTGCATAAAGATTTTCGTATGAAAAAATGTTTCAATTTACAACGAGAAATTCTTTTGATTTATGAATTGTCATTAATACCATTGTTGATGTGGATATCGAACACACACACATAATTATCCACATCCACTCTTTACAAGAACTTTTTGGTAAAACTCGATATGAACTTGCTGTTCAAACAAGTTCACATACTACTCGACTTTTTAGGTCATAAAACGAAAAATTCTTCGTAATAAACACAAAACTTTTGTGTTTACTTTAGGGTAGGACAGCATATATAAAGCCATATTCTTGCAGGACTGATAGTGTGCATAATACGAAACAATTTTCGTTGGATGAATTCATAGGAAGTTGAAATTGATCTGTTGAGAGAAGCGGCGCCGTAATTTTAATCAGCACGAAAAAATGCCACGTACTAAGGTAGTATTATTAGTAAACTATGACACACTACACAGCAAACATGTGTCATAGTATGAATATTACGTGGCGTCCTTCGCTTGTAATCGATCAAGCGATGAGGCCTTTTTTTTCTATTCTGTGCTCTGTAAACACATGCTACGTATATATATGCAAGCTGATGCATTGATTCTGCATGTAATGAAGACAAATCTTTATATGAATCAACCAAAACGACACATTAGTTCTGTGGAGCAGTACGATGAAAAAACGCAATATCTACCAGGTAGACTAATATCTCGACTCTTTGTTTTATGTACTGGTTGTTCGATTGTTTTCTTCTAGCGACCACCAATAACAATAATAGGTCAGAAATGAAAATCTTCAGCTATCTAAAAAATAGATTTCTTTCTCTTACTCTCGAATAGCTTGTTCATCACTAGTTTTGAACATCTGTCGAATGAACTTATCTATGAAGTTTTCGAATATCTCGACTGTCTTCATATATTAGAAGCTTTTTCTAATCAAAATATTCGTTTCGAACGACTTCTCAATCTTTCGCCTATTCCCTTCAGACTCAATCTTTCGTCTGTCTCCAGAATAACTGTTCAACGCTGCTATAAAAATGTTGTCGCCTCGAATTTTCCTCGCATCGTTTCATTCCGTCTCAACAATCATTTTTGTCTTGAGCTCTTTCGAGCATCATTCTCTACTAACTCAACGTTTTCTGGTCTCAAAGCTCTCATCTTAGACAACATGGAATATGATACAATCGTGCTCCTCATCACGAGTCTAGCTTTGCTACCTAATCTCCATTCTTTGTCCATCAGTATCATTGACTCAGTGAAAGATGAGAATCTTATCTATTGTCTGCTTTTTCGTCTGCCCATCTTGAAATATTGCAAATTGACATTCCAATTGAGCCTTAAGTCAGGTCGATTGTCGATCGCTAAACAAGAACAGCAAAGTACCATTGAGCATCTCATTATGAACCACAACTGTGATCTCAATGGATTCATCGATCTTCTTTCGTACATGCCTCAACTTTGTCATCTGTCATGCAAAAATATAGATGGATCTTCAAGTACATCTATTGAACTACCAATGATATCACTCAATTTGACGCATCTCTCTCTCGTTATGCATCAAGTTCCTTTTGACACATTCGAAAGTTTTATAGCGAAAATTTCCTCTCATCTTCAACGACTGTATGTTTCTGTAATGAGTGACAATGACGATACATACTTGAATGCTGATCGATGGCAACAATTGATTCAATCTAAAATGCCTCAGTTGCGTACGTTCGACTTTCAATATTTAACTCCTGCAGACATGGTAGAATCTCATGCTTATCATGTGTTGATCGAACGATTCAATACGTCATTTTGGTTCGAACGTCAATGGTACTTTGCACATAGACATTTTTTGTTTATGATGGAATATCCTTCTGTCATGTTTTATTCAACTAAACCGTACAGGTATTCAAGCAGAAATGTTTACAGATTGCACATTTTATTGTTGTTTTTAATTATAGACGAAACGGCTATGAATTATATGAACGTATGGATAACGATACATGCTTTGATCAAGAGTCTAGTTTGAATTTATCTCGTGAAATCGTTATATGGGGTCAGCAGGCCACTGCTAATTGTTTTATTAAATTTCATCGTGTTAATAGTCTTGTTTTCATGGATAGATATATTGAAGATAGTCGTGTATTGCTTGACCACTTCAAGCGAATTGTTCCTTTAATACAACTCACTCAATTAGTTATTGAATGTTTCGAACTTCATCATAATCAGCTTGTCGAAATATTGCATCATGTGCCAAATGTTCAGACGTTGATACTATCCACAGTGCCATTGCTGCAAAAACTAGATGTATCCACAGAACAAGGTGAAGCGGTTTGTTTGATATTAAATAATAATATTACAAATGTGACTGTTCACCATATTTGTTCACTTGAGCATGTTCAAATGCTCATCAAACTTTGTCCTAACATGCAGTGTCTCAAGATGGCCATAGCATCACATACTTTCGAACCGATTGTGCAATTTTTATTTGGAAAGGACACAATAAATAGTCATAATCTATTCTGGCTATGTTTGCAATTTGTAGACGACAAAATGGTCAAAATTCTACAAGCAGTTATCGACCATGAAAAACCTTTTGAGGACTATTCGATAAAACTTGCAAACAATTTCTTATACTTGTGGTGGTAATTCGCATTCGTTTCAAAACATGTGCTTTTATCCTAGTTATTTTGAATAAATTACGAACGAAAACTATTCGAGGGATCTACGTTTTTTTTTAAATAAGTTGAGATGAAGAAATATTCCACTCTATTTCAAAGTTGAAACTAGTGAACGTCTGCATAGTGACAAAGGCACGAGCTGTCTACATGTAATTAATTTCAATCTGGTTTCTCGAGTCTAGTTCAACTAACACTTCCATATAGTACGAATTTCAAACGAGAGCGGTACTTCATGATTCTTGAATAATGAACCATGACAACTTTGACACCTTCGATGGCATGCTGTGAAGTGGCAATGGGACTTCTAGAAGCACCCATCAAGAGTCTCGAGATGAGCGAGACTTACGATCAGCCTGACCATCTTTCACCAAACGCTTTCAAGTGTATAAGCCGAAAGATCGTGATCGCACGTGCTAATTCGAGCTCGACTAATTGATACGGATGAACCATTGTGAAATTTGGTGCTTTATGCATTTTCAACATATGTTTCACAGAAAATCTGTTCAAATATCGACATACATGTCATAACGACTAAGTCATCACTGGTTTTCGGCTATTTGTCTTCGATTACCGACGTTTCGCTCGAAAAGTCGTAAATACCAAGCAAAAGCCGAGCAGATGCAGACCTGAAAGCACAATTTATCAGTCGAAATATCAAAACGGCTTTTTGACGTCTACACTACTGACGTTGTGCAGGCCTATCGACTAGATTTAAATACAAAGCAATTCGATGCCCTAAGTTGGTCACCACTGGTGATCTAATGCGAGCTAGTCTTACGAAATAGCAAATCGAACAAGTTCACTTGATCTTGTCAATAATATATTCAATCTTCAAGCTTTGAGTGACATATACAATGATATAAGCACTTATCAGTCAGATGAATTTCTTAAATGGCTGTTGCAGCACTCGTGCACCATTTCGAAAAGCACGTTTGGTGACGAATGTTTATGATTATCGATTGACTAAGCAATACCATAGACATCTATGCAAGGATTCGGAAAAAATGTTTACGTGACTTTTAATCATGAGAGTGCTTCTAACTTTTTTCTATAGAAAATAAGCAATCACGTTCTTGTCGAAGTTTTCACATAAGAGACATTCACTTATGAAGGATCAATCGTATAATGTTTCTAAAATAGTGAATCTTTTCATTTTCTTTTACTCGTTCATAGACTCAAATCGACTATTGCATTCACAAGAAGATGGAGCTTAGCTTTGCACGGGTTTAGATAAGATTTGAAGTGGTTATTTTTGAAGACTTATGGGAATGAACCAATTTGGCTCGAAAGATTCGCTTGGATACACTGTGACAAATGACTTTGAATAAGTCTATGTATGCTGTCTACTTTTGAGAACATGGCTCGCAATTTGAAAACGTTTGATTCGATTCAAGGCTGATTGATACAATAACATATTGTTCTAATTTTCATTCCTTTCTACTCTGTTGTAAATTCTAAATAATCGCTCTATCAAACCTTAAAAGTTTGTTAAAATCGATTAGTGGATCATTGTAGTTGATCTATCATCATCCACGATTACAGCGTTAGTTAATAAAGATCGAATTAAAGTAGCTGGCTATCAATGCTGATTCTGTTGTATCCGCTTGATTCTGATTAACTTGATTAAAAAGTTATTACATGCACACAATTTGATAAGACATTTTCTCGCTGCATATTTTCACATTGCAAGTAAACACAATCAGTGAGTAGGCGTTTAGAATTGTTGACCAACGAATTATTACTCGATGTATTTGAGAATGGGTCTGGGTGTGAGTTCTGCATGGATTCACTCTCATCTATACCCACACCTACATCCTCATGCATTTCAATTTAAAAGAAACTTCGAATGTGGTAAACAGAATTTTTATTCGAAGTTTTTTCTGTGAATGTTTCGATTTTTCGAACAAAAATAATTTTTGTTTGAGACGCGACGCAGTACGAATATTGATAGGGAAGCAATGCTCTTATAATCAAATTAGAAGCTCGAAAGCAACTTCAAATACTAAAATTTCTTCTTCAAAATCTCTGATTGATGATAAGACAACAATTTTTGTTTTCGAAATCGATAGGATCTATAGAAAATCAGTTTTTTAGAATGAAGATCATTGGAGTTCGATCTTGCTGAAAATTTTACTAAAGATACGGTTCATGTCGTAAAGTCTATCTTGAAGGTTTTCCGATTTCTTCTTGCATAGTTAGATACACATTCGCTAACTACTTTTCAATCAATCATCAACTGAACGAGTCAACATTTTTACATATGTCTATGATATAAGAACTTCTTCAGAAAAATAATCCTTGTAAAAAATCAAATCCCAACGAAAGATTCATATGTTCTGTTTTGCTTGAATTCACCCATATAAATATGAAAATTAACCTAGTATGCCGAGGGCAATTGCATGGGCAACACGTTGAAACAATCTATAGTTATATTCTTTACTGATAACGAGAATATCCCTATTACAATAACTGATCTTTGAGCGAGTTTTCAATAATAATTCACTTGTATGATTCTTGCAGTACATAACAAAATGATCCAAATAATCCAATTTTTTAGTGTTTGTAAAAGTGAACTTTGAATGAATTAAACTAAAAGTGAAATGATATTCAAGTTGGAAAAAAACAGACCTTGTCGGGTCCAACAAATCCAATTATACAGATTAAATCGCCTGGATGAGCATCGAATATACTTAAGATGAGCGTTTTATTCAATTCGAATCAATCGCATCTATTTGAAGAAAATCTTTCAATGAGTTTGATAACAAATGATTGTCATGTTCAGATTTACCAAATAAAAACAAGCTATAGAAAACTTCATATCAAGTGGCGACATTGCTCTAAACATTGTTTAAAATGCTTTACGGATATAACTATGGGATAAGACCGTTGTAATACAAGTGAACATCATAAATAGAGTAGTTTTAATTTATTCGCATCTAAGTATATCGCCATTTATTTAATATATAAGTAATCAAATGATGTACCTACGTTCTTATATGATGAAATATTCTCTCAAATGCTGATTTCCAATAACCCGTCTATACAATTTGCATTGATAGTATCATCTTAGACATAATTTTGATACGTTCATCTTCTATTTTAAAAACTTCAACACAGGAAATCATGAAATTTTACCACTGTGATAATAATAATACAGAGGCAAAACGACGAATTGCACACGAAGAAACAGTCGATCAAATAATGGTTGAAACAACACAGAGTGCAACATATATCCAATAGCAATAAAAATAAATAATATATTTAACAAAATGCCATCATGGGGAAACAACTACAAGACTGAATGAAGAAATCTTGAGATAAATCAGAGTTTGTATGCTACACAAATAGTTTTGTTGATACCTCGTTCATCCGTTGATGCATAGCATTCATGAGAAATCCTCACAAAGAGAAAGACTGATCTTCATTCTGCATCGGAACATTCAATGGATGGGTGTGGGGGTGTGTGTGTGGCTATAGGACGTAGCTGTTCTGTTTATTGATAGCAACGTATATAAACTCATACCCACACCCACCCTTTGTGTATAAGGAAGACCACTGGAAATAAGTTTAAATAAAAACATGCATATTGTACTAAATTTTACCGAACAATTTTATTACTGGTGTTAATAAATCGTTTTACCTTTCCGTACACATTTTTTACTAAATCTCTAATTTCTTACGTATGTTGAAGCTCGTCATTTTGATATTCTTGTGGATATCGTCTAATGATCCATTATGCAAAACCATTGATACACTGCAGGATTTATTACAATACACCCATATTTCTAAACCGTCTTTATTTAAACACCGTTTTCTGTATCTTTGATTTTTGTATATAAATACTCTTGCATCTCGATTAGTTTGTGTCCATTTTGTCTGATTTCATTGTATTATAAGAATTAGATGGTATGTTTAAGGTCAAAAAAAAACTAATCACATTCTTAGTAACAATTAGGCTTAGTGAACTCCATAAATTGCAGTTGGTTAACAAAACAAAAGCCACTAGTTTAGCTTACTCTACATTTTACAGCTCATTCAATGCAAATAAGAAAACCCAACGTTTTGCGAACTCTATAAATTACAGTTAGTTATTAGTAATACTGAATATATCAGCATTATTAAACTTGTTCTCAATAAATTTTTAGTAATTGAAAAATATAAGTTTAAAAATTTTTGGTTTTACTCTCAAAAGTTGTTTGTTAAAACGTAAAAGTTTTAAAAAATTAATATAAGTAACTTTTTAAAAGCTTACAAAACGAAAATTTGAGACTTGAGTTTGTTCTTAAATTGAATAGTTTCAAATTCAAAAAGTTTTCAATTTCAATCTTATGTTCGAAAATGAGAAGAAATATAACACCAACACTCACACCCTAAGGCAGATTTTGATTTTTTAGAGTGTGTTTTTTCATGTATACATTACTGTGTCAACTAACTAAAATCACGTTATTCAGCCAAAGTTAGTAATGAATTTGCAATCGGTGCGACACCAGTCTCAAGTAATCAATGAGTTCAGATTTTGGTGTTTGTTTCAACGGGAAGAAATGTGAAAAGTATCAAAACGAAAAAAAAATGCTGGCGTAAAAACTAGTTGTAGTAAATGTTGGCATAGGCTATTCGTGTAGCAAATTATACACATGTATACGCTATGTTTTATATTTCATGACTATTGATATAGTTCGAATTGCATTGTATTACATTTGAACTTTTTCAAATAGTTTTACGTTTAAAACGTTATGGTTGACTAAATCAGCATAAGTCTAAGTTCTAGAAATGGAGTAATATTTGGCGCCCTCTTTATGTGTACATCGAAGACTCAGTTTAATTTTATGCAATGGCCATTTTATTTATGCGTCCAGTTGGATATACTTTATCTTCACATGAACTAACTGCATTTGAATTACAAATAGAAAAACAAAGAGCTACCAGAAAATATTTGTTGATATTTCGGTTCGAATACCATCATATACTCTCGACTACGAACGAATCGTATGCAAACCAATGAAAAAAAACATGTTTATCTCAATCATATTTCTTTCTTCTTTTCTTTCACTCACGTGTATAATGATGATCAAGTTGAAAATCAAATGCATGTCATATGATTCATTTTGTGATTTTTTCTTTCTCATCATGCAGTAAGGAAGTGTTGCTCATTATTAATAATATTTGCTATATTGAAAGTAAGATTGCTTTTTCGAGGATATTATATAATTTTTGTGAAAAACAATTTTTCGTAGTTGTTGAAAAGTTCTTGAAATCTTTATTTCTATATCTCACTGCAACATTCATCTAGCCATGTTAAGTTATGTTGCTGATCACGAAAATCTAATTTAGAATTGAAAAAAGTATTCATAACGAATCTCAAAATATATGCTTTGGTTCGTGAAGGGTGTTTTCAGCTTCTCACATTGTCTTACAGTAATTCGACGGCTTTGAACCAGATAGTTGTTTTCATTTACACTTGATCAAAATATTTTTGGATCCGAATCTGCACTTGCACTTTTCACAGAGCCCGCTGAATCCAGACACAGATACAGACTCAGAATGAATTTGACTGGCTCCATCAGAATATTTATCATATTAATCAGATATAGATGCTATAATAAGAAAGATGTTTTTCTCTATTTTTAAGTACACACAAGACGAGGATTACGACCGTTAAATGCCATTTATCATACGGTGAAACTCGACCATACTCCACCGTGCACGATCATTCACGGTCATGCTTATTCGACATGAGTATTGCATACATTTTATCATATTCTGTTTATTCTTATTCTTACATTGTTCCAGACCTGAGAGACTTCGAGTCCGTTAACAAAATTTGCGTTAATATCGATGGTAGCTTTCGTCGGCAATCGAACTGTCACTTATTGCGTTTTATTCAATACAGTCAGTGTTGTAGATTCCTTTGCTTCGAGCATTTACTAAACCTTATTACTATCGCAGGTAGATATTTTTTTCTATCGTTCTGCTTGATCGCATTGTTTTCATTATAACTTGTGTCACCACTGTGCTTTATCAAAAAAAAATGCTGTCGACCAGAAAATAGTACAGTTTGCCAAAAAAGTTTTAACCTTAGTACGTTTTTGTTTTTGATATAGTATAGTGATGTATGATCAAAATCGCTATTTTTCTAAGTCTCAAACATTAAATCTCTTAGGATAGAAAGCTTATTCGCTCGAACTCTTGTGGAGTTATTCTAGTCTAGAGGTTCTCTCGGTATGTCCAGAATATCAACTCAAAAAGGCAACGGCTTCGAGCGAATTCCTCATAAGAACGCTAGCAAAAACAGCGGTCTTGAAACACCATCTTTCGTTAAAAAAAAGTCGATTAACATGAGTAAATTGACAAGGTAAAGCTCAAGTGAAACGTTTCAGCCTGACTTGGTCTTGCCAGAATCTCTGATGGAAATCCTACGAAATTCTTTGGTTTGAAAAGCCCCATTAAATGAACATGTCAATTTCCACGGTTTCAACAAGCGAAATAAAGTACTTGCGTGTGACTATGAAAGAGTTCAGAAAAAAAAACTCTAAATGATGCATCATGTCTTCTCTCCTCATTCAATCTTTGAATGTTAGCGTGAGAAGAACTCATTGCGTGGAGTAACAGTGACTTTCAATTCAGAGTCGACGAATGATTAAGAATTATCTTAAAAAAATGATAATTTCGTTTTTGAATCCAAGCGAGTAGTACGACAGATTGTTTACACCATCCACTGCTATTGTTCTAAAGATCGATCTACTTATCAGGATATTCAATTCAATACAGTCTCACATGCATTAAAAACATTCTAATATTATAGATTGAACAAAAATATCGCTGTTAGACTTTGAAGCATTCATCAATATTTTCAAATGATGATATCATCAACAACACTAGAAATGTTACCTGATGAGTTGCTCCTTGAAGTATGCAAATATCTTTCGTGCATCAACGTCCTTCAATCATTCTTCGGTCTGAACGAACGCATGACATGCTTGATTAAAGACTATCGTCATTACGTCTCGTTGCACAAAGGATCTTTTGCTCAATGTGCCTATGTGTATACCAATGTGTTTCCCAAAATTGGCTCGCATGTTCGTGCATTGGTCATCGATCGATTGTACTCGGTACTGCAAGTCGATATGTTTTATCGTTATTTTAGCAGCCAAAAATTGCCAAGCATATTTCCACGACTTGAGAAAATCACACTTGTAGCGTTCCGATGCGAAACATTGCTACCATTTGTTAACATGTTAGAAGACTTTGAACAGTTAGTCCAACTTAACATTCGTAATTTGTTTTCGATCCCTTTGGAACATCAACCAACTGTGCTGGAGACACTGTTGACAGCCAACAACCAGAAACTAAGATCAGTAATGATTTCAAACAGTTGGAGTTGTTTACGTTTGAATAATTTATCTAATGTCTGTTATTCGAATATTATCAATCTTCAAATAACGATGGCAACATTTGACGATTTTTCGTTACTCTTCTCCGCTATCCCAAATGTTAGTCAGTTGGACGTGACGCTTATTGACAACACAGCTTCTGTCTCATTCAACGATGAAATTCCATCTCTTATTCATCTTACTAATTTTCGATTAGCGTCAGTTCATCGACCATGGATTAATGAAGAACTCGTCACTCTCCTTCATCGAATTCCTAGTGTACAATACATTTCACTTGAACTTTTTACTTGTGATGCTTGTCTTATTGACGGTCAACAGATTCTCCTTCTTCGGCAGTCACTGACTCATGTTCAGCAATTTAACTATGGAGTTCTTTATTTTACTGCAACTGACAATTTCGATCGAGAGACGATACTTTCTTCATGGCCTCCAGTCTCAATTGAATGTCTAGTTGATGAAACAAGCTATATAGATCACATCTTTGCTTTTATTTACACATTGGCACCCTATGGCGCACCATTTACATCGCTTAAGCTTCCAGGAGCTATCATTACCAAAACAGCACCAACTAAAGAATATGATAGACAAATTGAGCAACTCAGTATTGACACTGTTTCCACTTTTATCGGCTGCTTTCCAATTATGGCTCGCTGGCGCAGTATAAGAGAGCTCACAATTTGGTTTTCTAATCTTGATAGGACAGCTGCTGCCGTTATGGGTAAACAGTGGTTTTTTTTCACATTTTCGATCAGTAGCTCACAGTATTCGTTTTTCAACGTCTTCAGAAACTTCACAGAGAAGAATCTTCTAGTAAAAGCGATAGAACCTAGGACTAGGGCCTTCTTATGATTGAGCAGTTCTGAATTGATGATTATACCACTACTAAATTACTTTCCGAGGTTAAAAATGAAGCAGTTGTACGCTTTTTCTTTCATACTATGTATAAAATTGTGATTACCATTGCGCTTGTTTCGAGCTGAACCGTAACAGCACTCAGCTATAAAATTACGAGACAGAAGCATGCCATGATCAAGATTATATAGAAAAGAATCTGTTTTGCAAGAGAATCTCATTGATATCCTTATAGAATGAAGTTCATTTCTTTGAACGATTGTTACTAATGACCAGCAATTAGGTCAAAGTTATATGATTTGTTTTACAAAAGTTTAATGTTATTACAGCCGTTGGATTAGTAAGAAAAACTTTAGTATTCATCAAAGTTTTTCCATAATTTCGAAATAGACTTAACATGAAATTAGGTCGTCTAGATGTTGTTAATATAATCGAATCTAACAAAAATAACTGGATCTTTTTTTACTTTGATTTCTTATAGAGCAAGAAAAACAACAGCATACATTATTGGTTTCAAAAATGATTCGTCTCAAGCATCTTATGCTTTATGGTTTAGTACCGTCTGATCTCGACCACTTATCATTTATCCTTGTTGCTGCACCCAATCTCATACGTTTGGATTTGAGTTTTGATAGTCTGTTGCCACTTCTCGAAAATGAGGAGATGTGCCATCTCTTCCAACAACGCATAACAGCTCTTTCCATCCACAAAGTCTCATCTTCGTCATCGACAGTTATCGGTGAACATAATATACCTCGAATTGCATCAACATTTTCACGTCTTCGTCATATATTCGTCGATTTAACTCACTTGTTACTACCTATTGATACGATGATCTTATGCATTTTGAGAGAATTCAAGAAGCACCTTGTTTCGCTAGGTGCTGATGGTCCACCATCAGACGAAATGAAGGCAGATGCTCGCAAATGGTTGGAAGAAAACAACAATAAAACTAACATGAACATTGTTCATCCGACAGAGTTCGATGCTTATTTTAATGTGCAGGCAAGCCGGCTGCTTGTCTGGATGTGAAGAAGAGAGAGAGAGGTCTGAATCATTTACTAACCAAGATATTATCTGAAATTACTCATTGTAAAATGTATTTTTCCTCTAATAAAGTGATTTAGTTTTCAAAATCCATGGCCGTCAAAATTCGACAACAAATTATGAGTATCTTTTCCTTTTCGTATTGATCGGAATTGCATAACTGAAAAATCAATTAATAGTATTAATGGTAAAATTAGATCAAATTGCTGCTGATGAGTTACAAATCAAATAGTTATTAGGAGTTTTGGTTTGTCTTTAGTTTAGACGCAGTTATTAATAATCGTCGTATCTATTCAGAAGAGAGCATTGAACAAAATGACGATGCTCATTGATGGTAAAAGACACATCATTCTTCATAACGCTTTTAAATAAAAGTGAATCAAATTCAATAGCTTTACTTTGACGTTGACAATCATGGATAATCACTTAATGCTCCTATGAAAACTTCTGATCGATACAGTCATAGATTACTTAAGTATGAAAAAGGATTTTCTGAGTTTTATTTGAACAAGATGGTCATGGAGAACCTCTGAATATAATAAACAAATCTATCAATATCGAAACTACTTCTTTATCTGACAGTCATCTTGCTTTTGCTTCGACAAATATCAATATGTGTCTTATTTGCACTGATCCCAAACGAGATAATGAAGCTCTTTTCCATTGTGAACGAACCATGAAAACACAAATGTTTGCCTACCTGACGAGTATTCATCGTTCAAAAGTTCATGTGACTAATTAATACAGATTCAATGCAACGAGAAGAGTTCTGATGAAACTTTACAAGTATCTAATAGATAGATATCTATCTTGCTTTGTTCGGTTGAAATCATTTTAATAGAATTGGCACTTAAATTAGATTCTCGATGATTATTCTCAAATCTGGTTATTGACTCCAATAGAATAATGTAAGAAGTAATTGTCATAGAAAGTACACTTTTTGAAAACGAAAGAAAACCAAAATAAACGCACAATATTGGGTAAAAATTTTTGATTTTCTTGAAACCAAGGTTTCCAAAGTAAATATCCGCCATCTAGTATTCACATGGACTATTTCACTTACTATATTTTCTATACTTCAGCAAAATGTAAGTCGGAGATCGTTGATTACTGTCGTTTGACTTACACAACTCTACTATCATCACAATCTACATCTCTAGTATTTGTTAGAGTCACTTGTTCAACCAGCTTATTTGTTGTAATTGTTGCATCAGCTCATCGAACCGGTGCTTATTTAGGTTCTATGTACGTGAAAAAACGATTGAATGACAACTTTCAACGGAGTACAAAGGAGAAACAATACTGGCTATTCTTGCACATGTCACCTGAAGAAAAAACTTTTTTAATAAGACATATATCTAGATAAAAATGAATAACCACAGTTTGGACTCAATGAAGATGCGTCCGATCTACCTTCTCTCTCAGCTCCGTGGCTACTATTTCGATCACCAATGGTAAAATTGCTGTGAGTATGGGTGTTGTTGAAAAGAAGATCCACATTCACACTCACAGCCGTAATCAGAAGAAAAGAAAGTTTTATAATTATAAAAATAATTTAGTTTGATCAAATTAAATCGAAATAAAAAAAAACTAAATGACATTCAATGGAAATTCAAAGAACGTGTGAAAAAAATAAAACAGATAATGAAAACTAGTTTATTATATTAACAAAATAGGTTTAACTTTTGCTGATCTATCTCTTTCTTTCTTGCTTTTCTCAACAATCGATATTGACCTTGCTGCTATTATAAGTGATTTGTAACATTTCAAACAAATATTCATACGAAAAAAAAGCATTTACACACCTAGTTCTAAAAAAAAAACGCTAATAAGTTACATTTTGATTTTTCTCAATATGCATCGTTTATCATTGACTGTGGAATATTCATTATCATAGATTTATTTTTCTTATTCCTATACACATATAGTTATTCATCTAGTTCAGTAAAAAGAATTCAACTACTTTATATGTAATTAACATTTACTTTATTACATCAACGTGAGAATCATATTTCACATAAAATAGGAAGCTTTGAATTTTTTTTCTATCAGAAACAAAAAGTTTAAAACATGTTTTTGTATATTTGATTTCCATTAAAAAGTAAATTAATAGTTTTACAAATTGAATATTGCACTCAAAATAGAAACAGACGTAAGATAGAAGTTATATGACAAATTCGAATTGCTGATAAGGAGAAAAAAAGCAACAAAAATGTTGCTCTTTACATATTCGTAAGTTGTTCCTATCTTTTTTCGTTCTTTATTGATAGACAGAGTCAAAAAAAAATCGTAAGAAACACTTAAAATTACGAAATCATCTTCGGTCAATGATGAAATGAATCAAACAAAACGAAAGAAATAAAGAACATTACCAGTACTGGGACTTGATGATTCTCTTCATTTATGTTATCATATTCAAGTAAGAAGATCCTATGAGTTTAAAAAAAAAGACTTCACATATTATATGTAAATAACACACACATAATCCAGATGAAGAGATTGAAGATCTCTTATCCTACCATTAGACTGTACCGGTTTGATTAAATGTCAAGTGGAATATATTCAAATTTTACAATATCAGCTAATGATTGATTTGCTTATTTTGTCTGTAATTACAAAAATCTCTTATGAAGATTGCTCATAATTTATCTTTTCATATTCAAAAACAAAACTATACAATTAAAATAGTTGCTACATAAGTATTCTAAAGATATGGATGGAATATGAGTGTGGTAGTTCATTTCACATTTAGTTACATGATCATCTATACCCACACTCACATCTAAGTCAATCCGATATTGCATGTATCACAGCTTTGATCCTAGTAAATATATATGTATGTTGTGCTTGTTCACTATATGTTATAGTAAAGAAAAAGGATAAGAAAACATATTTTACGGATAAACCATTCAATATACTGATATTATAATTATTTAGCTTACTGATCATCTAAATCTTAGTCATATAAAATATAGTTCTTATGTTTATAAAGAACAATTAATTTTGAATATGCTACAATTGTCTACTTAAGTTCAAATTATATGCGTAATATTATTGCGTTTTCTACGGAAATTTTGTCAAATTTTTCGATCGTTTACTTTTTTGTAACTCTATTCACTTTTGTTTTTTCATTCTGTTATTAATACTTTATTGATAACTTCAAGTGATACATATTGACTTATAAAGATATCATAGAGATCAATACAATTAGTTCTATTAGCACTATTTCTATTTCAAAAAAAATGAATATCACATTATTCAAATAATTTGATTTTAGTTAATTAATAATCTTATGTTTAGAATCATTCTCCAACTCTTAATAATTATTAAATCACATACTAAGTCAATAAAAGTAAGCTCATAAACGATTGTAAATTTTCAAATATTGATGTGAGAGTATCTAGTGTTATTCACAACTGAGACATATATTTACATCCTCAGTTCTTCTTAATTAATGTAATAAAATTCCAAACTCCTTCAAGAGGTCGAAATTCATTCATCTTGTCTATTGAGATTTAGTCTAGTTCAATCCTTAAGCTCACGTAAAAGTGCCAAAAAATGACAAATTAGTTAAAAAGAATCATATATCGTTAAGAAAACCAATGAGAAAAGTTGATATCATTAATATACACTACTGTCATTCATCATAGTATAGAATGAAGTGATATATTCATAATTTCGTGTACAGCAAGACTCGTATAAAATGGTGGATATCAAGATATTCAACATGTGGTCGTCTTAAATATAAAAAATGTCATTGTAACTTGGATTATCAAAGTTTAACGTCAAACATCAACCTCAACATATTTGTCAAAGTATTTTAAATCTACAAGATCACTTTTAATCAGAATCGATCAATACACACAAAATTTCATAATATATATCATCCAAACCACAAACTTTGACCTGGTCTAGCCTGTTAAATAAGAATAATGTTATTGCAACATTCCTCGTCTATTTTTAGTTTGTTGTTGTTTTTTTGTTGCTTCTTGATATTATTGATCGTCTATGCATGATGGTTTGACGTATTCTTGTCAACCCTTATTATCTCTGGCCTTTTTCTTCCTTCTTGTATAAATTTTGCATCGCTAATTAGTTTATCGTTCATGTCTTCTTTCCTCATATTTAAATTATCTTCTTTCATAGTCTTGCTATTGTTGTCTTTCTCCATCTTTTCTCTTTCTCGTTTCCTATATCAGCAATGAATGATGTAGAATAAATAGAAAATAAAAGATTAAGCTAAAATTGTTTTTAAAAAGTTAATGCCTTATTAATCGAAAAACTAAGGCCATGGGTATGGCATATATTGCATCAGATCTAGAATGATGTTATTGACTGGAATTGAATGATTATTAGTCACTGATTACAAGCAATAGAGATGAGTCATGTATGTTGAATTTCTGTGCAACTTTAAATGTATTGGCGGTGAACAGTATTCAGAATGTTATGATGCTTTCCTCTGTCTCAAACCGTTTTTTTTAAGTTGCTTCTCGTCGAAACTAGTATTTTGAAAGTTATTTTCTCTAAAATTTTAAATGATCGATTGCTTGTTTTACGCTTCAATGAATGTTATCTAGCTGCAATAGTTACATCAAATGTTATAGGTACAATATCTCTGTGTCTAACTCATTCGGATTGAATATACAGTTTCAACATTGTGCAGATTTTTTTTTTATTTAACAGTCCTATTAGAGGACATAGAAAAACTTAGTAGAACAAGAAGTTATGTAATGCATGACCTTTCCTTCTATTTCAGCGTCTTTTCTGTATTGATATTGAACAACAATGCATAACAATTGTACAGTCTGTTCGATGGTGCTATAGAAGTCTCAGATTATATACACAAGAAAAGAAAGATAAACAAGAAAAAATTTTATCACATGATCATGTTGTACTATTGATGAAATATCAAAGACATATTCAAGACAAAATGAGGTCAATGACATATCCTTTGTTGTCAACTACAACATGACAGGAAGAAAAAAAAGCATTGTGATATTGCTTTTCTCAGGAGAAAGAGAAAAGTAGTTGATATCAGAGTTCGACTCGGATCGAATCACAAAAGTTTGACTAATGTCGAGCAATACAACTTATGGAATAGTAGATGACATGATTGTGACTCAAAACTATTAGATTTGTCAACATCACAACATGTTCAACACTCTATGTCAAACAGTGACAGATGATGAAACATTCTGTAAAAATAAATGATGAAATTGACAGCATCTTTTCAGATATATTCTACAAAGTGTAAATACGTTAAGAATGCGAAAATTTTCTTTATATTAATTCATCTTCTACCGTTAGAACATACATAAAATTCCGTCTAAAATCATTTCAGTGTGATGTATTCTTACATGACGACAGATCGCTAACCGTTGACATTCTCATCTCTTCTCCTTGCAAAACTCTATATCCGCACATCTGAAGAAATATGGTGTCTTTGGTTTACATTGCCCAACAATATACACTATACGTCGGTTTTTTTCTTTTTATAATCGGTGTTTTTGGCAATTTCATGATTCTATTGATATTTTCAATGGATCGTCAATATCGTACCACACCATGCACATTCTATTTTCTCATTGGTTCTCTACATGACTTGCTTCTTATTTTAACTGTTTTCGGTGTACGTGTAGTGAGTATTGGTTTCGACATCGATTTGACTCGAATTTCAGTCACTTGGTGTAAGGCTCGATACTATTTTTTTTGCACTTGGGCTGGTATATTGTTAACTTGTCAATGCTTAGCAACGTTCGATCAATATCTTATCACATCAAAAAATGCTCGTCTTCGTCGCTTGAGCACTATAAAAAATGCTCATCGAATTGTTGTAGTAACTCTTATTATTTGGTGGACACATAACATACCATGGTTGATTTATCAAGACATATCAACAATCAGTGGCACATGCATATATATCAGTTCGATTTTTCATCGTTATGTCATCTTTTTTAGTTTGTTTACTCTGTGCTTGCTTCCAAGTGTGTTCCTGGCCGTTTTTGGGTTTCTGGCCTATAGAAATATATCCCAAACGACGACTCTGAGTAAAAAGAATACACATCATCAAATGACAATCATGGTTTGTTGGCAAATCTTCCCAGTCATTTTGAGTGGAATATTTAATGGTGGCTGGAATATTTACACACTCGCTACTTATGACATGGTAAAAAATGTTGATCAATTGCATAAAGAATATTGGTTTCAATCGAAGATTGCTCTCTTGGCGTATTTAGGGAGCTCTGTAAGTGATATGTATATATATATACATGTATATGTAAAGTAAAAAAAAATGGTAAAATCGGTCTTTTGTATTTGAATAGGCACGATTCTATTTATTCTTAGTTGCTTCGAATCGCTTTCGTCAAGTAACTAAACAATGGCTCTACTGTTGGCGATCAGACCATCAAGTTCCTTCCAATGTCAACGAAATTGTGGTGACAAACGACTGACACAATGATTCACCAAATTAAATTGCTTATGATTGAATATATATATATATATATGCTTATTTTTTTTCTAATAAAAAGAGCTGCTGTAGTCTCTATTCCAGTTTAGAACAACTCTTTTAACAGTCCTTCATTGGCATAATCGACAAAATGTTCACCATCGAAGACCAGCAGTGACCACTCATTCGTAATTCGAGAAATTACTCTATGTTCATAAATAATAGCAAGAACCCTCACAGACAACAACTGTTTCTATCTCGCTAATAACCGTATGAAATGATAACAAATGGTTGAAGTTCCATTTCCGGATGTCGTTTCGATTCATTATTAAGAACTTAACAACAAGTTGTCCCATACCCTAGCCTGATTATCTGCTAAAACTACTAAACAGACATCAACTACAAGACAAGTTCTTTTGCTAAATCTTTTTTATTAGGTAGACAATTGGCTTGAAATACTCTTTGTATAACTAATACATATTTGGCTTGTATGTGAATGACAAGAAAGAAAGAGAAACTGGAACAAGCTGTGTACGTCTTAACGTTAAATTCTTTCTAAGAATCAGATCATACATGTTGGAAAAGCCTGAAAATTCGGAAACCTAAATCGCGTTTTGTCTTTCATAATACTCTTTTTCTATGTACTTAGATTTGCATACCATCTATTTGACAGATTCAGTAGCGACCAGGGTATTTATTGCTTAATTCGGTGTAGAAAAAAGGGTAAATCAGGTAATCAAACATTAACAGAACAGAAAATATTAAAATTCAAAAGAAGATATATTGCCAATAGCAGATCGAAAAATGAGAAATATCCGCACAATGCTTTATATACAGACTAGCCTAAAAGTGACTATATCAAGAGAAAATTGAATATCTGTGTTACGAGTCGAGCAAGCGTGTTGATTTTTTTTAGTCTTTACAAAAATTTTACTTTTTCACAGATAGAAAAACAATAATGTACTATGAAGAAGAACTAGTTTATAAAGATAAAATACAAATAATCAAATGAATTTTTGACTATTCTGCGCTGTTCATTTCATAAGACTTTCTCTTATATTTCTTCTTTCGATCTACTATAGTCCATGTACATCGTCTGCGCGATGCTAGTTGTCATAGCGCACATTCGAATAGTGCAAGAAGTCAGTGTTGTAATTTTTATTTAATTCACTATTAGCAACTAGGCACACTATTTTTTTCGTATCCAGTAATAGATCAAGTTGTTTTTTCTTCTATTGCACACAAAGAAATATCCTACAGTTTTTCGCAATGGAGGAATAAAACATATTTCTATTAAAAAGATTGCAGCTAGTCATAGTCAATCTTCATCGAAAACCAGCAAATATGTGTCAGACAAACTTGTATAACATGAAGGCTACATTGTACATCAACAAAAATATAATTAGCCTAAATTAATCAAAAATTTCAGTCATTATATATAGATAGTTCATAACTTTATTTATTCAATGAATACGAAAATATAAGCTAGTTTTAGAAAAAAAAATTTCAATTTCAATACTAATTCTACGAAATTTCGGGCAGATGCTTAAATAGAATTATCAGAGAAAAAACAAATCATATTTGTCTAGATTGTAGAAATAATATTTTTACAAGTCATATCCATTTAAACTGATGTTGAACATTCAATATATTTTGGATTAAACGATTGAAATGGATATTTTCTTATCTTATTACGAGAATCGATATCTTTGGATAATTCTTGTAATTCTTGTTTAAAAGTCTGATAATTATGTAAATTCTTCGAATAATATCGATTACGTTCTATTAAATGACTCCAATCTTCCAAGATACCAGGCATACGTAAACCAGTAATAACTGATAAAACTAATATTTGTGAATATGTTTGAATATTTTGCATTTCCTTGCCTTCTTGTAATTTAGCTCCAATGAATCGTGGATCCGTCATATAATCACTTATTTGACCAACATGTTCATGTATGCCTGTACTAGCAGCAATTAATTGTGATAAAACATCGATAAAACGTTGTAATGAAGTAATGCCTGAAATGCCAAGTTGTTTGCATATTTCATGAATAAAATTCATAATATATGAATCATTGGGTATATGATTATTTCCATTATCAACAGATAAATTATAATTGATCTTGAAAAAATTATGAACATATTTTCGTATGATATTCCAATATGCATTAAGATCATGATAAATAGGATAAATTTTGTCCCATTCATCATCTGTTCTATTATTCTTATTTGGATGCATTGATTCAGAAATACAATTTGGTAGTGTACGAAATTTATAATGAATAGATATATAATCGCATACTTTAAGAAATTCATCATAATCAAATGCCCATATTCTATGTACTAAACCACACTTATTAACTAATGATAATGCAGCTTGATAATTAACTGATATGGTATGATAAGTAAATGGTTTTATAAAAATTCGTAATGGATGATCAGCTGGTAAATGTTTACGTGATGCACTTACAAATGCATTACATTCGATCATGTGTGTAGAAATTAAATGATCACCTATTGTAACATATGCAAAAAATGATGAACGCCATACATATTTTGCATGATCCCAAAATTGTTCATCTTTTTTAACTAAACAAGAACCATGAGACCAATAAATGCCAATAATTTGAAAATCTTTATCAAAATAGGCGGCAGCACCATAACGTTCAAATGGTTTTCGAACAGAAAAAGTTGATAAACCAGTCATATCGTTCACATAGACAGCATCGTTTAAAAGTTTACCTTCGGGTATACCATGACCAGAAAGCCATGATTGTTCAACTCGTTGAGTATAATGGCATGCACATCCAGCAAAAGCTAATTGAGTCATAGCTTCATCTGATAAAATATCTGTATAAACAATATTTGGTATCGGTAATGCAGCAAACATTTTTGAACGCCATGCAAGTGCTTGTTCAAGTGTATCGAATTCTATTAATGAATCACGAAAATCCCATATGTTTTGATTCATTAGCCAACGAGCCAAACGTCTCAATAGTGGTGAACCATTTGGCTTATCTTCATCCCAACTTGGTACAAATTTAGCCATATCAATACGAAATATACCTAGGTCATGTGTTGGTAAATCTAATGGTGGTTGAATATCAATAGCACGTGCCGGAAATGAGTATGATTCCTTAACGGCTAATTGCATTAGTAACATTATTATTTTGGTGTAATTATCTAATGCATTGTAACAACTTCGATCTCTTTCATTAAATTGATTGATGGTTAAATTTGATAAAACCCATTGTCGTTCATTTTCATCAAATATTTCATTAGAAAATTCTTTTGAAATCAGTGATTGTATAGTCGTGTCCTTTTCTAATATATGATCTGATTGTTGAGACTTGCTGTCATCATTTGGATTACGCGTAGTCGTTGGAAAATCTAAAAAAAAAGATATTTATATATAAATATACATTTCAATGGAAAACTACGAAATGATTAGTGATTAATAGAAGATTTACCTTTTTTCTCTAAATCATAATTGTCATTAGTATCAAATGAAGGTGGTGCAAATCGTTCAGCTACATATTGAATAACATCGAGTGATAGATCGTGTCCTGGACAATAGCGTACTGGTCGTTTTGTTTTATCGACATTCATAATGTCTTCCTCGACACCATTCCATACAATAATTTTATTCAAATCAGATCTTTCTGGCATAAAATCATTAGGATTTTGAAATATTGTTTTGTCACGGTTTGCATTGACTGTTGAACAATGAATAGGTGTATTCGGATAAATATTGATATTTTCATTTTTCTGCTTAAATTCATTTTCGATTTCATTAGCAATATCATGTGTGGCTAAAACATTTACCATTGGTACAACTTTATCAAGTCGTGCACATTCTTTAATAAAATTGTGCGGATTTTTTCGAAATAAATGAACATATTTTTCTGGATTTGACCATAATCTTTCGATAACAGTTACTGCTAATTTAGATGGAGCAATACTTCCTGCAACACAAAATACGATAGTAATTAATTTTAATACTTCAGATTTTGATTTTTGATTGTCGGCTGCAGTAAAAGCAGCACATAATGCTGATCCATCAATGTGTCGTGCAAATGCTTGAAGTAGTGTGTAATAACTTTGTAAAGTTTTTCGTTCGAAATAATGTCCAAATAATAAGAAATTGAACCAATTCGGAAAAAATATAAATGGTTTTTCGACACAATCAATAAAAGCAATCCGTTCATTTTTTCTTAATTCACCATCCGTTGCCAAGAAAAACATGACTTCACCGATTGCTTGATATACGATATATTTGCTTGGTTGTTCATCGATTTTACGTGGTACAATTCTAGATAAATGAAGTCGTGCTTCAGAATCTTCCTTGAATAGATGATGAGGAAAGGCATGTAGCCATTGAAAAATAATATGACGACTTAGTTTCATATTTGGATTATCTGATGAAAGAAATACAGTCGTTAAATCACAAAATGTTTGTTGAGATGAAGAAACTTTCCAGCCTAACGATTCAAAACCTTTACACGGTGGAATATCTTGTATATATCGTTTCACTAATTCATATGAACCAACACCAATACCATCGCCAAATATAAAATATGGTAGATCGTAAACTTTTGAAAAATAATCTTCTAATGCATGGAATAATGCATTTGGATTCGATTCATTTAGAATATATTCAATAAATGTTGCTAATTGTAAAAACAAAAATTTTAAATGCCAAATAAAATTCCTTTTAGCCATTGATGTTGTAATTAATTTTAATCTCATTGTTGCTGTAACATTACGAACATATTCAGGAATTCTCTTGTTTGGAATTGCTTGTGACTTTGCATCTAGCTGCTGTATTAATGCCGATGGAGTTCGATAAGTAATACGGCAATAAATGATTAAAATAATGTAAACTGGCAAAGTAAAAAAGAATAAGACCAACAATCCAAGTATACCGAGTGCAAAATGGTAGATTTTACGTAGAAATTTCGAAAAATTATCACCAAATCGAACGTAATGAGGATTGAATAAATCAGTTTGAATTTGATACATATGCGATTTTTCAATGAAGTCTTGATAATTTTTCATATGTATTCGACCTTCAATTCGATATTTTTTCAAAAAGGTAACTTTGGCCATTGTATACAATAAAAATCCAAACGGTGCTGCCATAAAAGTTGTTAACAGAATTCCAGTAAAAACAATTCGTCCAAATGTCCACGATCTATCGATATAATGTCTGCCATTTGCATTACTCGTAATACTATAAGCAAAACTATATCCACTATAAAAATCGTACACCATCCAACGACCAATCCATAAATCCATAACATGCAAATGATTAATGGTACCAATGACTAATAATGGATCTTTCAATAAATCGAACCATCCTGATAATTGAAAAACATTGAATAATGGATTCTTCGAGTTTCGAAAGAATAATGTTTGAAATAATATTAATGTATACAATAGTGATAAAAGAAAAGCTGATAAAAAAATTAAGTATTTTGATAATTTGTGAAAAGGTGCAAATATTAATGCAAGCCATCCTATAACAATAATGTTACTCCAATTAAATAATTGATCAATTGTCCACGGAATGATGATCATTATGAAGAATTATTTCGAGTTATGTATCAAAGCGTGTACACTTTCTCGTTTTTGTTAATGGACAAAGTAGATCTAGAAATAGAATATATATATTATGATGAACACTAACAAAATTAAAATTTAAACAGGTTGTAGGTGCCTAGAGTGAATGTGCAGAGTCTATCGATATGCACTAACAAGCATTCGAGAAATTGTTTCAAGTTTTGGGAAATTTCACAAAATGATTGGTCATACAGAAAAGTTTTTCTATTCGGAAATTCGAATAATTATATGTTAAATAATTTGGCTCTTATTTTACGCATTTAATCACCATTCTATAGAGAATGAGATATAACTTATGAAAAACTCTCATTGATTCTTAATAAAAGTTCACTGTTGATAGTGTAACACGGAAATACTAAACAGAAAACAGAGTGTCGCATGTGAGATTTAAGATCTTGCCGAGCATTGTGCCTTGAATAAATAAACAAGTACATACTTTTTGTAAATGTCTACGCAGATTTAAACAGAATTCTTCGACTTGATCAAATATGTCTCTAGATCTATTACTTAATATTAATCATGAACATGCTTACAAAAATAGTATATAGACATTATAAAGGTTCAACACAAGTCAGCTAACTTTCTGTGTAGCATTAAATTCTCTTAGATTTTCAAACAGCCTTGCCATAAAATGGACATAAATTGTTTGGACAAACATGGAATACTCATAGTTCTATGTTGGAAATTAGCGTCAAACCTTACAGATATTTTGCTAATTATTTTTCCCTTTTAACTCATCTCGACTGGTGTCGAATTCAGATGTCCAATGATAATTGTATTTCACTCTGGTCAAACACGATGGCTAATAAAACTATGGTAAACACTGCTGGATGGATAGTAATACGTACCGATAAATATTCGAAGTAAACCAAGTAATAACAACTGAGTATGGGTGTGGCGTTGATCATCTGCTGGTTTTTTGACACTAACACGCACACTCTCATAGAAAAAAAAAGTGTTCTTTTGGATTATGAAAAAGAATCAACCCGTACTCTCTCCCTAAGTGTTTTTATTATTTCGGTGGAAGACTGATCCATCAATGCCTTTTCAGGTTGCGTATCTGATCCTCTGTCACCACAATAGATCCTGCAATACTTCTTTCACTAATTGCTCATTAATTATTGATCAGGGAATCGTTATCATGTGTTAATTATGTATTAATAAACTGTTAATTAGTTTATTAATTAATTAATTAAATGAAGCATCTGATACGGCCTGTGGGGGTTGGAAGGTACAAATTTCTACTCCATATACTTCAACATTCCTTTTTAATCTTGTTTCGCGAAAAAATATCAGAACGACATTCATTCTCTCGCATTTTCATATGAGCGATGGTCATTTTTTTTCTCTTCTAGGCACGCAGCGCATCTATAAAAAAAAAGCTGAGTATAGAATGAATGCAAGAATCTAAGATACTTATCGCTTCAAAATAAAGAAATGGAACAATGATAAACCATTGCAATGTAATCGATTATCATGTTTGCGTTCTTATTATGGTATTAACAAGGCAAAACGCTGAAAAATAAGATTTGATGCCTTTTTTCTTAATAGCATCAAACCAGGAGACAAATGGATAAATACCAAAAGGAAAAACAAATATCTATATATGTAGACATCAGTGATGTATTGAAATTATCATTAGCATGAAGAAAAAAAAAGAAAGTAATCTACTTCAAAATGATAGCATGGAAGTAATATTCGTTGTTTTTCTGTTTCTATTATAATTCTCATTCTTGTATGGGACCGAGTGCTACTTTTTGTCAGCTTGTGTCTAAAGTACAGTCATACGGATGGAAAATAGCTAATTGAAAAAGAGAAGAAAAAGATTGCATCCAGTTCGAGCACATGTATTAATGACTGTAAATAGTTCGAAGGATACACTATGACATCAATATGTCATCATCATCAAGAAAAACAATTCAAGCGAATCAAAACTTTCTAAATCATTTTTCTTATAATACATATCGTGAGAAAGAATGATAATGATGGAAGAAAAATGTTTTTGCACGAAGAACTTGAGTATTTTGGAAATGAAAGTCATGTGATATGAACATATCTTAAAACATGATCTGAAACCTTCTAGCGACCACAAGCACTTGAGTATTAAACAAGCGCTAGTGTTTGTTTGTTCAAGAGAATGTAATATGATTAAATATGGGATATTATTAAGCGGTCAGTAAAATAAATGAAATGGTCAGTAAAATATATGAAATGATCAGTAAGATAAATAGTCAGTAAAAAATGTATAAATGATCAGTAAAAAGTTTAAATGGTCAGTACTTAGATTATCACTCATATAAAAAAAACGATTGGAAAAAATCTGATTTTAATCGATTTTTTTGTGATTAAAAATCGATTAAAATGGGACAGTTTTAACCAGGTTTTTAATCAAACTAGTGATTAAAATAAATTAAATTTATAAATATCCATTTTAACCGATTAAAATTTTTTCATTGCCTATTTTACTCAATTTCAGTCAGATTATTCGATTTTTAATCTATTAAAATCGATTAAAATTTTTAAATCGATTTTAATTAATTCTAATAGTTTTTCTTTTTAAATGAATAAGTACCAATTGATATCGAGTCTTGAAGCATGGAATTTATGTCAAAGGTCGATCTAGCATCATATCTACTAATTTTCCGAGGCAAGGAGTCCGAAAAAGCGATCGAACATCTGAGTTTTCAACATAAAGTTTGAGAAAACGCATTTTACCGTCGCCGCCATTAAAATTAATATTTATAAATTTAATTTATTTTAATCACTGGTTTGATTTAAAAAATCGATTAAAATTAGATTTTTTCCAATCTTTTTTTTATATGAGTGATAGTCTAAGTACTGACCATTCAATCTTTTTACTGATCATTTATATACTTTTTACTGACCATTTATCTTACTGACCATTTCATCTATTTTACTGATCATTTAATTTATTTTACTGACCGCTTAAATAGTAGCCATTAAATATTAGAGAAGTTCTTTTTTCAATGATTTAGCTATTCCCTCGATGTAAATGTCAATAGCTGTCACCTAATTAATGTTAATAGTTCATAAGCAAGTACTTATAAAAAATTGAATATTATAGTTGTTTTTTTGTAACAATTATGCTATACCCCATCTTCACTTCAAATGTGGCTGTGAATGAGAATGTGTGATTGTTAGTTTCGACTATGAGAAGAAGAACTCTTATTCACACGTTCAAGATTACAATCGACTTTAACATGTATAAATGATATTCGAGTTATTCGATATTTACTCGAAATTCATTTTAATCCTTAAATAAAAATGATTCGACGACAAGATATTTTTCTCGAATAATGTCTGTTGCAATTCAATAGTTATTTAATGAATGATGATCATATATATGTTCACAATTAAAACTTTTATTGCAAAATTTGGATCAACCATTTTATTTTAATGAACTTATTAACGAACTGAAAGGAAAATTCAATGCTGAACAACATTCGAATGAACTTGAATTGTTCGATGAACAGAGAACAGATAAATTGCGACCAATTCTATATTTTGTCTCTATTGTTTTCAATATGAAACTATGCTCTTGAAATGATCGAGCAATTACAAAATATCTTTCATTAAAAACTGTCGAATTTAGAAAAGTGTCATTCTTCATATAAATCTCATTTGATCTATCAACTGTATCTAAAAGCTACCAACATCATTTGTTTGCCAAAAAGAAAGATCTATTCAACAAGATCTGAAAATTATGAAGCATATGATTATTAGAGTTTCATTCATCAATTTATACATCGTATCCTAGAAATCACTTAACAAATAGAAACCTGATTATTTCTATTGTTTTTAAACCATAGAAGCTGAAATATTCTTTAGTGATAGAGAACACCTTTAAATTTTTATTTTTATAAAAAAATTTTCAGATATATGTAAAATCTATTAACTTTGACTGATCTACAAAATTTTTTTTTGTACTTTGAAAGCTTTGTACGCGGAATGAATCTTAGAAGGTTGAAAGTTCTTGAGCTTATATTTTGTTCAATCGTAGCGGATCGTTAGAATAAATAATCTCTATAGAATTCTTAATTTTGTTGTCTTCTGATCGAATTATTGAATCTTCCATGAATTCTTTCTTCTCGAACTCTTTAGCGACGCTACTCCAAAATATCATCATATTTGCGAATTTTGAATTGAAAATTTACTTCTACACTTTTCTCTACTAGAATAGTTTGTTTAATATGCTTCAAAATAGTAGAGTATAGTTTCTTTGAGATACAGATTTTTAAAAAACTAGGCGATTTTAAATCGATATTGTTTAAAAAATCTTGATGGTGAAAAATTCAGTGTTCGTTTATTTTTTTCAGAGGAATAGGAACTTCCAAGTGTTCTCAACCACCGGAGAAAAGGGTGGGTCTTCTTTTCACTCACACCCTCTGTAACACGGGTGAAGGTTCATGACTATTCTCTGTTAATCGATGAAAACTGTAGAGGAATAACTGCGTAATTTGTTTCGCGAGATATTTACACTCGTCTATATATTTGCTGTGAATATAAATTGTCATGACTACAGAAACAAGTGCATTTGAAATAAAATAAAAATCCAATCTGTGCTCATGTGTGTTTCTTTTAAAATTTATTTGTTAATAAGTTTGATGTATTCAGAGAAAGCTATCAATGTTTATTCTTGTTTTGCTGCAATTCATTTGCCATTATTTCGGACATTTTGAATTTTTGTGCTTTACCCGTCGGTGTCATAATGAATTGGTCTACAATTCGTATATGTGTCGGTATTTTGAAGAAAGCTAATCTATCTTTAAGAAAATTTCGAATATCCTCCACTTGACATTTAGGTGCATCAGGTTTCAATCTAATCCAAGCACATACTTCTTCATCGTATCGTTCGTTTGGAACCGAAAAGACTTGTGCATCGACTACATATGGATGTTCAGCAATAGTATTTTCAACTTCAACAGGATAGATTTTGACACCACCACGATTAATAATATCTTTTTTGCGTCCAACAAAATAGACATAACCATCTTCGTCCATTTTACCTTCATCACCGGTTCTAAGCCATCGCGATGGTGTGATGGTCTCTTTTGTTTTCTCGATATCACCATAATATTCACGCATCACCGAATGGCCTCTTGTCTGAATTTCACCTGATTTACCGATGGGTACTGTATTGCCTTTTTGATCGACGATTTTTATTTCTAAACCTGGCATTGGTCTTCCGATCGATGAAAGACGACGCTTGACATCTTCGTCACCAGCCCACATACTAGAAGTTATAATACCAGCAGTTTCAGTCATTCCATAGGCTTGCGCCATACGAGTGATTGGAACCTCTTTTTCTAATTGACGTAAAAAATCGATATGCATTGCATTTGCTCCTGATAGACCGAAAACCAATGAAGTAAGATTGTATTTTTTCCGATCTGGATGCATCAATATATCACGAAAAATAATCGGTGCGCCAATAAGTGCAGTACATTTTTCTTCATGAATAGCACGCATAGTAGATACTGTATCGGGTAGAACAGCTGGAAAAGTGAGATGACATTTAGCAACTGCTGCATTGAGGACACCGACCATTTCTGAGAAAATGTGAAACATTGGAATAGGAACACAAAGACGAGTGAAAAATTGACCGAAATGTTCCCATTGACTACGAATCAAATTAATCACACCGGAACTGGTCAATGTTGCAGCCTTTGGTTGACCTGTAGTCCCAGAAGTGTAGAAGATTTCAACGGGTGCATCAGGATCAATGGATGCTTGCCTTTCAATAAGACTTTTGTGAGATAATTGACTACCTCGTTTGATTAAGTCGTCATATGAATGTACACCTGATACCGATATTTGTGTACCAGTTAAAATTACATGTTTTAAAGTAGGAACTGCTTTGGCTGAAAGCTCATTAGTCGACGAGAAATTTTGGCCAAGCTCCGGTACCAATCGGCGAAAAACCTCAAATGTATTGAACGATTTAATCGATGGTGAAAGTAAGATACCTTTACAGCCAACTTTGTTGATACAATATTCTAGTTCTCTTTCAACATAAGCTGGATTGATGTTGACCTAATTGTTAGATTAAAATAGAATAATGAAGTATAAAATAGATTAAGAATTCAAAGAGAATTTCTAATCACTTTAACCAAACCCAATTTTGAGGCAGCATAAGAAATGGTAACATTTTCGGATGTATTTGGAAGCCAAACGGCAAAACGATCATTCTTTTGGAAACCTAAGTCGAGGAGCGAGACTGCTATGTTATCAACTTCTTCTTTGAATGTCTTGTATGTGTATCGTTTTTGTTCACCTAGTCAAGTGAAGACATGATGAGGCAGAAAAAATAAAAAGTCATGAGTTTACTTTTGAAAACGAGGCATTCATGATCAGGATATTTGTCAGCTATTGCATCGAAGCTCTGACTCAATGTTTTGTAAACCATTGGAAATGGAGATGCATGATGATAATAACTTGATATTAATTTTCTCGTAGAATTATTTCGCTTTTGAATTCCAATGATTATCCAAATGCGTGATGGACGGGTAATCAAACGACCAGTGTTCAAAGGAAACATATCTAATACAAATAGACAAATAGTCAGGAAAACAGCACTGGATATTTTAATTATCTTTCATATTTGTTGATCTAAGTACTAGCATTCACTCGATATATTATTGAATCGGTAAAAATTCGTTGTTTCACTTATTATCTCAAGTTGAAAGTCAAGAAAGAATTCTTTTATGTGAAAATGAATATTCAATGTTCGATATGTTTTTTTATTTTACCTAGTAGATGTAATAATCGTAAGTGCTTACATGATCGAAAAAGAAAAAGATATATTTAGGCTTGAATTTATAGCATTAATGTAAAGCGTTTCACGATAAATGCCACGGATATTAATGCGCTGAGTAATGACTCACGCTTGCAGGGATATCAAATGATTAACTAAATGAATAAACACAAGGTATTGTAAAAACAGAGCTGTATTGATGAGTGGTAGCGAAGTTTCAACAGTACAAAGAGCAAAGAACAAAAGAAAGAAAAAAAGGAAATGTTGCGTTACTTTTTCGCTCCTCTGGATCTTTTCTATACTTTTTTCAACTGTCGATTAGAAGGATAGTCCATCCATCAATGAAAAATATAAATATTTAAGTACTTTAACCAATTTGATTTTTTTTCTCTAGATATTGAATCATCGGAAGTAAGCTTTTCATGATAAACGGTGTGTTCGATATGAGTTTCTCATTTTTTGTGTACGAGAAATCAGATTTTGTAAAGAAGAGTTCGCTATGAATATGAGATGATTACTAAAATAAAGGACTTTTTTATTAAATGGATATGAAAAATAGAGAAATACTGACTAGCTTACTACTGGTGTATATATGATGGCGAAAATTTGAGACAGCATCTCAAACTAGTCTTTCGCTTGTTAATGATTATCTAACGTTCTACAGAGATAATTGTTCTTGTCGAAATCATTTCTTGGAGTAGAAACTACATTGATGAATCAAATTCGTTCGATTCATTTGAATATCACATTTGAAAAATGATGTGTTCGTGTGAAAACATTTTCAGAAATTTGCACTACTGATCTGTATTAATGGAGGCCTGTGAACAAAAAGTAAATGAGCAGATACATCTTCGACTACCTGATGGACGAATAAAATGTATCGAAGAAAAAATATGCGTAAATTGAATCAACACGTGTTGCGCACTCACGTTATCTGTTATCTTCACATTCAAATTGCTCTTTTCTTTTCAGGGCTTGTGAGAACGAAAAAACGTACTAACAAATAGAAGACACAAAAGATAAAATGACTTTTAGATTCAAAAGAATAATTATTCTTACTAGCCTAAGAAAGACAAATCAAAATAAGCCATAATTATTATACAACATTGATTGATCTTGCGCCATCAAATGTACTAGATTCAACAAACTCCGACACAATTGAGACATCTACACTGATTTCAAAGTTCTGAAAAGCAAAGTCTCGAAATAAGTATAATGCGAAGGATCATATTCTTTCAACAATTCAAATTTGAATCGTCACTTATTCCATCAATTTAAGACATTTGTCATGCTATTTTCAGTTATTGCCATCTTCAACGTGTTACTGGAAACGAAGTGAACCGCATAAATGTTAGCCTGAACTAAAGAAGATATTGAACCATACTTTTTTCGCTAGAAACAAGTTTCGAAAAGTATCTGATAAATTACATTTACAATACTTGTGTAATCCATAATTTATCTCAAGTTTTTCCAAAATTGAAATAAAAAGATCAAGTAGTTGTTAAGAAGCGTGTAAAAGAGACTGTGCGTGTGTAGGTCTTGTTTTCACGCATACGCACACACTAATAGAAATTGCACCATATCTATATTCCGATATTTCGACGCTAAAGTTACTTAAGACATCATTCAACATGTAGGTATGCTGGTATTTACGAAAAGATAGAACAATTATCCTCTCACTCTCATCCCACAGCATGTACACTCCATCTTTTCAATTGATAAAAAGACATATGTTGACGATTGCATGTTTTATTTTATATTGGCTAATCATTTTTAAAAATTAAAAGTAACTTTTGTTTGTATTGAAGTATAAAGAGCTTATTTCATACATATGACATTTCATAATGAACTGATTTGAGTGATGAAGTGTAAAATCAATATTTGAAATTCTTTTAAAGTTCAAAACGCGAAAATTTGTTATAACTGTGTGTTCATCATGAGCACTGACAGGTTTCAGTCTTAGTTTTCAGCTTTTGATGCTAAATATACCCTAGAAAATTATGACATTCAGATGAATAGTTATTGAGCATAAATAATCCTGCTAAGATTGTTGAATAGAAGTAAAAAACATTGCACAATCGCTTGGTAGGAATATTTTCTGTAATAAAAATCAGGCTCATCAGTCGACATTGATATTGTATTAGATTTTATTGGACTGGAACACTTCAAAAGTTTTTCTTTTTCGATATGTTTCTTTTCGTCGAGTATTCCGAACTTCGATTTCAAGTCGTTGAAATGCACTCGAGAAGCCAGTGGTATTCTTTTGACAGTTTTTTACTCATTGCAGTATATGAAAGTTTAATGACTCCTGAAGAGGGTGCAATGAGTGTGGGTATGAGTGATTAGAAAATACACACTAACACTTCGATATTTCACTTCCGTTTATTAATTCAAACATGAAGCTACGTGTACAACACGAAAGTAAATAGATTAAATATTACTATACTAAAAATCGCATCATAATTTGCTGAAGTTTAACGTCACATAATAAAGCTCCTTGAATTAAAAACTAAAGAAAAAAGACAAATATAACATATAATGAAATTCATATAGACAACAATAAACGGTTTAAAATTGTTTCATAATATTAATAGCATCTTCATATGATATTCGAATTAATGATCTAAAAAAGAAAACGTATGCTTGTTTTTCAAATGAAAACAATTCGACTTCATAGTAGAAGCTAGATATAAGCACTTTCTTATGATAGTCTTTTAATAACATTGCTGTAGCCCTGGATAGGTACCCAATCGTCGCCCTTATTTTAAGCGTTACAATAGTGACACCCAAAAAATAGACTTTCTTTCTTTCTTTGACCAATATTATCTGTCGAAAACAAAATTGCTTAAACAATTTTTGTGCGTTTTAAAATCGGCATAACCAGAAGAACAATCGAGTATTAATAAACTCATAAATAATTTCAGTAAAATCATTTTATTTACTTTTATACAATATATTTTAATCGCCGTTATATCCTAGTACGATAAACGACGAGAGATTTATGAAGCTGTTGTTTGTAAAATTTTGATGGTAATATAAATACAATAAATGTAAGCATAGGTGAAACAAATGAGATAAAATATCCAATAAGAAGTAACCATGTATCATTTGTCGACATCATACATTTCGTTACAAATAAAAGAATTAAACGTGGTAATACAAGAATAATCAATAGAATAGGAGCAGTAAATAAATTTTTGTGTTGTCGTATTTGTTCTTTTAACAATGTAAGAAAACTTTGATTAGTTTAAAGATTTGATTTTTGACGAGATTTTGCTGTTCTGAGAATAACAGCTGATATTAGATTAATGACAAATGGAGCCGAAAAAAATGAAAAGTATGCACGATTGAATTGAATTTTTTAAAACTAGATAAGTAAGTAATAATACACTATATTCGTTTATCATCTTCATTTTCTTCATCAATTAAACGTCGATAAAAAGGATCATAAATAGAAGTACTAATAATGACAATTAGAAGAATAACAATGACTATTTTTGCTAGTTTTTTACTTTTTTTCTTTTAAAAATCAGTAGCTTTTATTATTGTCATTGTTCGTTCAATAGCCACAAAAGCATTTAACCATTGATCCATATTAACACAAACTTGTAAAAGAAAATCAAGCGACATACATTGAATTTGTAAAAATAATCGATTTGATATATGTTCCATTTGTGTAACAATAAATATCTAAAATTTCAATCCAAATATAATCGTTGTAAGTAAAGTAGTAATTGATGAACCTAATAGATACAAACCACAACCAACTTCATATATTATTTTATTGTTGAATGTAATCAAAGCTAAAAATCCATTGATAAATCCTGCTATCATGAAGATTATACATATCACCCCGGAGGGGTTTTGAAGGGTAGGTGTTCGGTGAATAAAATTTTATTCACCGAACACCTACCCTTCAAAACCCCTCCGGGGTGATATGATCAATGCTAAACTAATTTTTACAATATTCGGCTGATGTATAAGACCGATATATGGTTGAATATAACAGCCTAAAATAGTATCAAGTGATAAACCAAATCTACTTGAACTAAATTGACATCGTGTTCCATAATAACATGCTGGACAAATACATATTGATCTTTGGGGGCATAATCTGGAGTGTGTCTTGAAAACATTGACCTAAACAATCGAATTTCATATTATGATTAAAATCAAAATAGTTCGCTAAACATTGTTGTCCATAATCATAACATAAACAAATATGAAGATCATCATAAAAACAAGAAAGATTTGATGAATATTTTTGACATGGTAAATGATAATATTTGATACGACGAAGAACATGCATTTGAACGAAAGTTTCATTAAATAATTCATTTATATGTGGACAATGGTGTTCTCATTGGTATATCAATATTAATAACTTCAATGAAATGAATATGTATCGATTGTGATAAAATAATGCTCTTTCCAAATAATAGAATTATTTTATTATCAACTATTTCACATCGATCACCAATATAGCCTTTTGGACAAATACATACAAATTTTTGATTCGATATCATATATTCATCAGAAGGAATACATTGTTCATCATGTTGACATGTTAAATTCTTATCCATTTCACACATTGTATCGATAAGAAGACATCGATCACCAAATTTATTAATAGGACAAACACATACAGATCGATTGTAAGCTGAGACACTAATACGTATTGAATCATATGAACACATATGAGTATGTTGAATAGTACAATATCGTCCAGACCATCCTCGATTACATTGGCAAAAACTACCATTTTGTAGATTATTTGAATATTAGACACATTTTCCATCAATATATTGAGAATTTGAACAACTCAGAATGTTTTCATTAGTTCGTGGAATGTTTACTACCCAGTCAAGTGAATAATGAAGAAATGGACATTAAAATCCTTTAGTACTGGTAGCGAGACCATTTCGACCATTAAAATGCGTCTTTTTAAATAAATAATGGTGAAATGGCCATTAAAACGAATAATAATTCCTTAACGAATAATTTTGACCATTTCACAATTAAAGACTATGTTTTTCGAAGTTCCAAACTTATTTTTAAAATGTTTATAGCTTCAAAAATTGATGTGGATTATTAAGGTTTACTTATGAAATGTTTTTTTTGTGGAATACTCAAAAGCATTCTTGTAAACTTAACTGCTTAAATGTCTATTGAAGTATGCGACTTCGATGAAATTACACTTAATAACAGCCGAAGAACTATTTTTTGAGTGATATTGATAGTCGGCTTGTAATTCTCGAATCAAAAAGGATCTTTTTCTTTATAATACTGCTAAACTTATAAGTTTTTCGATAAATATTGCATGTCTGTAACTAACAGTGTCATCATTTTTTTTCGAAAGAAGATAGATCTCATTTGTTTTTTAAATGAGCTGTATATCTTAGGCGACTAGCCTAAACGTTTTTCTTCTTTCTCAAAATAAACAATTAGGATTGGAAGGTGCTAAAAATAGTACAAAAGAGCTATCGAAATATCAGCGCCTAATAATTTAAGAAGTCAAATTTCCTGTATATCATGGGAAAAAACTGAACTTTAATTAAAATTTGATATCAACAAAATCAAAGTAGATATCTCTGGTAAAATAAAGTTGAATGATTATAATTTAGGCACAAAATTATTTTTTGTAATGTGAATCACATTATGATGTAAACAACTAAAATGTATCACGTTCTGTTGAAATCAAGTGTGGTCCTTATTATTCATGTTGTTATTTTTGTTTGCTCGACTAAAGTGATCTCATAAATCAAGATAGACAGATTTTATTTTATGTGATGAAGTCTTAAAAAACCAGATGTATAATTTACCTTACATGAATCTAACAATCTATAGAAAATTACACAAAGCTGGGTTTTCAAATAATATTGTAAAAAACGCTCTCGAATTTTACATGATACCGTTCATAATAAAGAATACCTAGGAATATTTTTATAAACTTATTGATTTATTTGACTTTTTTTTTATGAAAATTTTCATTAATTGAAGAAATATATTTAGTTCTTTCTAAAGAGATATTTCTGTACTAGTCGATCATTTAAATATTTTGTGAGCACTATTAGTGTTTTCTGTAATAATATAATACACATTTTTGTATACATGGCTAATTGACACGTCAGGTTCTGCTATAATACAGTATCCTCTTTTCTTACTGTACTCTCTTTAAAAAATATATTCATGTACTGATCGTAGCATTCTCATGTTCTATTTTCTTCTCCATTCTTATAGAATTACCCATAGTAAAATAAATTGCAAATAGAAGCGAATCGTCAAAAACGTGTGTGGAAACGTAGAACGAATAGCGACGTTGACCGTGCAATAAGTTACTTTTCATTGCATATTTAAATATATATCTAGTATAAATTGGGTTTAATCTATCTACTATCTTGTACGATTCAGTTATTTCCTTTAACATTAATATTGTTTTTATGAAGAACAGTATCTAAGAGCAAGAAATCGAGAGAAACATGTGCATGTACACTGACTACTATTGGTGCATTCAGACACAGTGCGTAACTAATATACATGGTGTCTATGCTCACTTCTAGTTTAGTTCAAATAAAGCTATTTTAAATGGTAGATCAAAGAAATACTTTAGATCAGTCATAATTTTTTCTCACTACACTATTATCACATTTCATCTGATAATTGTTGAAAATAGTAGTTAAATCAGAGAGATATATTTTGAGTAACAAATGAAAAATCGAAATTTGTAGCCTGTCTTATTAATTTTTATAAATAAGAAAAGATACTCAGTGTGAATACAGAACAAGTATTGTCGTGCAGTAATCGGAATTTTTTTATCTGAATTATGTATTTAATTATATAAATATCTAATAATATCATATCGATTCGATCTTTTTTAGATAATTTATTCATCTCACCACTATTCTGTGCGCTATATTCAACTATATCTGATTGGCTAATTTTTATTAGTCCAAAATAGTCTTTGTCTCAGAGCATAGAACAATGCTATAACAATAAAAGGAAGGAAAGAGAGCGAGTCCAATTCATTTTAAGGATTGACGCGTCAGTTGTAACATATCGTCGTCTTCATATTCGACATGATCAGGAACACATTTGACAAGCTTAAATAGTACTAACTAAGCAATCTATCTTTCCATTTGTAATATATGAGACTTTTCTGAATCTTTTCTCTGCGCAAAATATTTATTCAGACATCTTAGATTATTCGTAAAATGTGCTAGGACAATCGATCGTCACTCATAATCTTTTGTGTTTTACTGAACAAGATAAACGACACTCATTATCTTTTTATTTAAGTAGAAATAGCATTGAGAAGGAAATTTCTATGAGTAACATGTTACTATACATTGAATATTGACACGTGCTATATATGATGTAACTATATGATCAAATCCTCTGTGTTGTTCCATTTAAAGTAAGAAAAATAGCTATGTTATTCATTTTGATCAGCTTATAATATTTTTCTAATTTTAAATGACTTCCCATAACTTTTGCTGTATCTACCTTTCACACAATCACTGTAGTATACTAAGAATGTCGAAGTAAACACAAAATTACATCATGATTCGTTAAAAAAGATTAAACTGATTTTTTTGTGTGAATAATACGGATTCTTTCAGAGAAAGATTAATATAAATAATTAGCTACAAAAGTCAGCAATAATAAATTGGAGACAGTTAAATACTGTTCGACAAGTTTATTTCAATTTCAATTATTTATTACAATTTAAGTGACGCTTCTTTCTTCGAAGATGATCTTTTCAATGGATCATACAAATCGTACAAATACATTAATCACGAAAACAAAACAAAATGGGAGAAAAATAGAACAGGCTATATAATTCGTTGAATCCAATTTCATAGTGGTACAGAAACTGAGACGGATATAATACCAACCAGGTAGGCGCGAATCTTTTGCATACCACTATGAAATTAGACTAAAAGAAATATATAGCCTTTTCTATTTTTCTTCGATTTTGTTTTGTTTTCGTGATTAATTTATTTGTAGTGTTTTTATGAAACATTGAAAAGATCATCTTCGAAGAAGAAAGAAGCGTCACTTTAATTGTAATAAATAGTTGAAATTGAAATAAATTTGTCGAATAGTATTTAACTATCTCAAATTTATCGATAACTTTCCTATCAACAAAATAGGTCAGAAATAATGCAAAAAAATGACTTGTGTTCTTAACATTATTTTGTTATCTTTTTTAACCATTTTTACTTAATCAAAAGTAATCATTTTAATGCATCACATAAAACCATTTTCAGCCATTTTTTGTGACCGTTTTACATCATTATAATTATGTATATTTTTAAGCATTTTAATACCATTTTACCATTTTGTTCCCTGCCTGGGTATATATGCGACACGATAAACAGGTCAAAATGGAAATTTTATTGGATAAAATAAACTTCCTCGATACGTCAATGAACTTTTTTCATAAATCTCAATATGTATGGCATAATTTTTAGTTTCATTTTTTGGTCGATTTGAGTAAAGCAGATATATATTAAATTTGCTTTTACAATCTCTCATTGACAAATAATTGAATTGTTCATATGAATGAATAATTCTTTCTTCACTATCATCAATAAGTGAAATAATTATTGCAAATAATGTTGACCAAGAATCTGATAATGCTCGCAATTTAATGGTCAAACTCACTCGTTGATTATGATATTGACACATATTACCCTAAAAACTAAGCAGACAAAGACGTGTATTTCTTGTTAAGTTCTTTTCATTATTTAACCAGAGGCGTAAATAAAAATCATGATGACATCGAGATTCATGTTGATGAAACATTTCGATGCGAGATGAACTTGAAAATATGGGTTTTATCATATTTTGAGTTTGATCTTCGACTGGTTTACTCATTCCATTCAAGAAAAAATATTTAATTTGTTGTTTTTTCTTTTCTTTTGTTTCGTGACATAAAAACTGCTCAACATCAGAACGAATAGATGACTGACGAGGGAGCGTTCCCAAGTGATTAAAAGCTTTTGAGCTCATATGTTGCCCATTAGGTAGGGAACCACTAGATTAGAGAAACCTCCAAAGGATTCGTGCCCATATTGAGATTTGACAGAGATATCGAATTTTTAGTGGATTTTTCCTGCTGGACCCTAGTTCTACAGCAAAATCATATTTTCGAATTTCGATCTGAAACTTTGCCCAAATGAAGGCTTCGATTAGAGTAGCTTATATAGAAAATTTCAGAATTTTTGGACATTGCATTTCCAAGATATCAATTTTTGAAAATATAGGCACTTTTCTATAGATAACATGGATACTTTGAAAGATTGATACCTTGGAGATGCAATGTCCAAAAATTCTGAAATTTTTTATACAAGCTACTCTGATCGAGGCCTCCATTTGGGCAAAGTTTCAGGTCGAAATTCGAAAATATGATTTTGCTGTAGAACTAGGGTCCAGCAGGAAAAATCCACTAAAAATTCGATATCTCTGTCAAATCTCAATATCGGCACGAATCCTTTGGAGGTTTCTCTAATCTAGTGGTCCTCTACCTAATGGGTAACATATGAGCTCAAAAGCTTTTAATCACTTGGGAACGTTCCCTCGTGAGACGAAAGACAAATACTGTTATATGTAGGAATATTTGTTCGATTTTTTTACATAAAATCTTTCATTATCTCCATGATCACAATTTATTGAATCATCACATAGTTGATAAAAATGAATACATGGTTGATAACTTTTTCCCATGCAGTAAAAATTATCGAAAAATGCTACTTGATACTTTTCTCGACATAATGTTGGCTCGTCAGTAGCACCCAGACAATCGATCTTACCGCCATTTGCTTGGTTAACAGGAAGACAAATAAGTTCATTCGTATGAGGTGAAACACATTTATGATAACCTAAAGAACAATTTAATGTTGAAGATAAATCACAACCAATTTCATCTTCATCGTGTGAATAATTCTATATACCATCACAATTAGTATAAATGTTATTACATGACCATTGTTCACATTCTGTTTCATTTTGTCCTTCGATAGTTATCGGAATCAGTTCAGTAAATTCATCACAAATAGTTTGAAATGAAATATTCTTTCTGACATAGTGTATATGAATATCTTCATCTTCACACCAATGTTGATCTTCAAGTTCACATTGACAGACTCCATTTCTAACAAGTGATTGATGTATGTATTTATAAGCTAATTCACATTAGACGTGATGTTTTAAAAGTTCTGTTAAATTAGCGTAAATGATTTGTGTTATATTTTCATCATCTTTGTTGAAGGCAATCCTCTCTGTTGTCCACGAAACGACTCATAGGGATACATTTTGACGAATTAAAACACTGGTACATATTTGATCTATTACAAATCGCAGAATTATAATTAGTAATTAGATTAAATCTCTTCAAATCTTGATATAGTTTGAATAAAGGTGGTTCATATCTATGCTTCCATTGAGTGGACAAAATCATTAGAGAGTCTAGCATATCAGGATGAAATCATGTTTTATTTTTGAATAAGAGCTTTGGACGATCAATAAAATATTTATCATAGTAAGAATTGTTATAGCTTATGTAAGGTAGTACAGAATTGCTATCGATCAAATATAATGAGCCATCATTTATGTGTGCGAAGTAAATGTGACCAAAAAAAAGAGGAATATTCGGAATGTAAAACATATCTGGACATGTGTTGTTAATGATTTCTATACATGCTGGTTTTTCACAAATTCCAGTACACAATGGCTCTTCTGAATCTGGTACTTCTAACACGCATTTGAAAGCTGACCAACATTGTTCAGATATCGAAATGTCTTTAGCAGAATAGATCGTTTTCAAAAGTAGATTTTTGCGTTGGTATACACAAGAACTTGTCACGAATGTATACTAACATATCTTTTCTTCATATTCAAATGATGGTATACCTCTATTGCATTTGTAACTATGTTAAGGGCTCATTGAAATTTCGTCAGAACCATCAAGACAATCAGGAGTGTTACGATCATCTCGAAAAAATGACTGTAGTATACATTGTCCATTAGTACATCGATATTCATTATCATTACATTCATTCATTTCAAGTTGTCAACAATGTTCTTCATCAAATTCATCATTAAGACAATCATCCTGTCCATTAAAAATTTCACTGCAATCTAAACATGCTGGAAAAGGACCACGATTACATGGTAAATGAGTGTAACAGGTAAACTTAGTAGAATTATATTCATATGTACGATAATAATCATGAATAATTTCAACTAAAGATGAATGATTTCGATGATAATAAGTCATTTCATATTGACACATAGAACCAAATCTTGGTAATGTACAATTATAGAAAACTTGTGTTTCTAGAGATTTATCATTTGATGTTGATAATTGGTTTAAATACAATTAATAACGTTCAACAACATCTATTGGTGCTGATCAAAGATATAATTGTTGACTAGTAATATTCCATTTCGAAAATTCAGCAAAAGTAAACTTTGGAAAGAAGTCGTTATTCTCGATATTGAAATTCCAATGGCAATTCATTCATACAATAAGATATAATTTCACGATTAACATTTGATTCATCAATAGAAGCAACAACCTGCAAACAATCGTGTTGTAATATATTATGATTCTTACTTTCACTTATCCAATCTGTATAATGAAGATTGATTTGAGGTGTAGCAACAATCAAGTTTAAGAGAATGAAATTGAATAAATATCTTGTATGATACATTATCTACTTATAATGCATTGACAAATAAAGACATTAATGACTATTTATAAAGTTTCTATGTAGGTGATCTTTTTTTTTATAAATGTCATTAGGCACTGTTGACATTATTACAGTTCATACTAGACTATAAACAATAACATTTATTCCTGCTTGATTGACGTAGTTTTTATATAGTTGCTAATAAAAAATGTGAATTCAACAGCTTATCCTCTTATGGATAGGTTTCTCGATATGTTAAGCTTAAAGTTTTGAATGAAATAAGCACACATAAAATATATGTAAGGATAAAAATAAACGATTTTCAATAATTTTCATTTAATAAAGCAATTATTCAATGGGCATCATTGTTATTCATTACATACCACAGTAGTAGGTGAATAATCAATTCAAAATGAAATTAAAGATAGTGGTTTATATCTTTTTTTGGAACTAAGAGCTTAAAAGATATATAACGTATTTTAACATAAAATATCATTTGTTTGATGATAAATTTAGAATTAGAGAAACAAAATAATGTTAATTTATCAATATTAATTCTTTAATTTATTAACTGATAAACAGATGTGTATGTTAATACGCTTACGGGCAATAATGCAGACTGTAACTAACTTTATTGTAATTTTTTTACAGTGTCTGTGATAGTAGTGAAACACATTCAATTTTTCTTTGTCGTTTTGGTTTGGCACGGCCAGAAGTTTTCGACGACTCTTCTTAAAATATTCTTAGTTTCGAAAGATTTCAATATGAATCGGTATCAATGAGACACACTCAAATCATGAGATTTCCTTTAAAAAAACTTGGGTATAAAAATTAAATATTATTTTTGTAGATCCACACCAGGCCACTCGAAGAAGCTCTAGCCCAAACTTGGCAAGGACCCATTGAAACAATATTGGGTGTGGATTCCTGTCTAATTGAAGACAAGATCATACTTACATATAGGATGTCGAAGTCAAACATCAGGTTGCTAGGCTCTTGATACAAATAGATAGTAATAATCAAATGAATTTATGGTAAATTGTGATCATTAATTCTTGATAGATACATGTCTCTTTTTAAGAGGACTTTCTTTTCTGATCTGGAAGTCATTTTGTTTCCGTTATTTTTTGGTTTTTTCATCGCTCTAAATATGTTGACTTGTTCTCTTTTTGATCAGCCGAAAACAGTGTGAGTACAGGTGTGGTGTCTGAGTGTTGGTTGGGAGTGTGTGAATGTAGTTTTTTATTCTACCGAAATCCACATCCACCCACCCTTAGTTTGTTTATTCATTCAATGTTAGGGATTGCATCGCTTTAGTAAAGGATATAGTCTGAAATAAAAAATTGTATTTGTTGTTATTTTCCTTTTTTGTCGTTGATTACCACTTCAAATCCAAATGTTTTTTTTATCCTTGTCACATAAAAGAATTTGTTTTAACAATTTTTGGAACAAGAAATGTATGGAGTCGACTTCATATTATAATAGAATTACAATTTAAACGAAAGTGGAAAAATGAAGTTTTGAAGAATTTCAAATTCTTTTTGTAACTGCACCAGAACACTTGGCATGGATGTTAAACTCATGTTACAATAATGTTTTAGTACATAACAACTTATTTTAATTCAAAAAAATAATTCCTACCAAATTATTAATTTTCTTAAGTTTCTAGTTTACAATCTTTCTCTACATTAATTTCTATCAATCTTATTATCCTCAAAAAATGCATTGATGATTTTCTTTTCTTTACAAATGTTCAATATTCTTCTATCAATTTCAATGAAATAACAATAGATTATTTCTATTAAAATAAGATTTACATGCCTTCGCTATTTCCATTATTAACAAAGCCTTAGTAACATTTAATGTTTTTTCTTTTCAAAAATGATCAATCATGTTAAATATTGTTATTAAATAAAATCTATACTTTTTTGATGATAACCTCTGATATAAATTAAACAGTTTTATTTGAAATATATATGTTTTTAGGTCACTTTTTTAAAGTGTTATGTACATATCTTTATTTTTTTTAATATGAATTTTAATAATGATTGACAAATAAAACACCACTGGTATTAAATGTCTGACAGAAGGACTGCTACTGATTTGTTTCAATTATTTGATCAACTTCATCTAATATTAGTGTCATTTCAGTGTGTTCAATAATTGCATCAATATTATTAACATATAATGGCAGAGATTGACCATGAACTGCAAAAATAGTCATAGACGAAAGCCAAAGAGTTATATTAAGAAATCGTTTCACAGCATCGTAGTAACTATATTTGTAGAGAAGATATTTCCATGCTATTTCTGCATACTTATTTTGAATCTCTAAAATATCAATAGAATTTGTTAACTCGTTTGAGGTATTTGAATAATAACAACCAGTATTTTCAGAAAAAGCAAACAGTGAAATTGACAGTTTAACCAATACAATATCTGGATCAATGAATTTCTTTGCCCAAGCATGAATATCTACTGCAGGTTTTCCAAACTTTATGGTTAATGCGTTCAAGAAAGAATCGAGAAGATTTAATCGACAATGTACCACAATAAATGCAGCACCCATGCAGCACACATTGTGAGCAGCACTATGAAGTATTATATAACGATTATCAGATGATAATTTACGAAGATCATCATTGGAACAAAGATACATCTCTGCTGTTTTGTAAATAGATGCTAAGAATTCATCTACAAGTATTGGGTAAATCATATAATTAGATTGTGCAACATCGTGTGCATCTATCAAACGTTGACTGAACGGTAAAATGTGAGACTCTTGATAACAATTGAATAAATTTCTGAGAAGTGTCCATTGATCAGTAGTTAATAATGATTGATCTGATGATAAAAGATTCAAGGTTGGAAGCTAATAAATAAATAACAAAAGATCGCTTATATTTACAATACAATTACTCGTAACAATATTATCAACAACTCTTTAATCAGATATTGAGCTATATAGTAAGATAAGAGTGTTTTAAAAATTTTTTTACTTATATAAAAATAAAAATTTAAGAAAACGAATCAAATTGATAAGATTTGAAATAATTTAGTCGATATAACAATTCTATATAGAAATAAATATTATAAATTATTATTTCAATATCGTGAAATCTTCCTTAAAAACCCACTTACAATATATTTTTCACTTAGAATGGTTCATTTGAGCTGAGATTTTCAGAAATAATTTGTTCTAGTGAGAAACACTGCTGATAAAAATTTCAGTCCGATATGTCAAATAAGAATAAACTTATGGCTTACTTACAGTCCATATATGTCCTTGAGGAGAATCTTTATAACATTTTTATGATCATTTTAGTATATACGATGTTAAAATAAGTAAAAGATGAATTTAGACATGAATTTTTTTATTCAAATCCAAAAGAAAAACCTACTAAAATGTCATATTCATAATATATATATATTTGAATGGAATGTTTAACAGCATGTCACAGATAACATAAGATAGCATCATCTGTTGTGTTTAAATTATAGAAGAATGTGTATTCAATACTGATGCAAGCAAACAAGTAGTCTCCACAAAACTAAAAAAACTTTAAAAAAAAACACGAAAATTTCTTGGCAAAAAAAAGTTCGTAGGATCAAAATTTCTTTTGAAAATCTCTTCAAATTTAACTTTTTTTCCAAAAATCATATTTGATTTTGACAAAGAAAACTTCGTTGCATCCTTCTATTCCTATAATAAAAACTTAACTTCGATTATCTGAGGGAAGGAGGCCTAAATGATCAGATTTAGATTGAAGAAATGAAAACAGATTTTCCTTTAATAATTTTATTTCTGCCAATTTTATTTAATAATTTTACCTTCGTTGGTTGATATCGTACTTGTTTTTTAACTAAAGCGTTTGTTTTTGGTTTATTGTATCTTGGTAATTGAAGTTTATCAGTAGTCATTCCACATTGAAAACATTTAGTAAGTCGACATGCTGGACAAACATGACGAGTATTTATATTAATTTCACATAGACCATCAAAATCACATATAGATGCTTCCTAAATAAATTAGAATGAGAATTAAATGAGAAGAGAAGATTAATCTAACCGATCCAATCTTAGCATTTCGTTTAAAGAACATTTTACATGCATGACATGAAATAACACCTAAATATGAACATTTAGTAGGAACGTCGCATATGCAACACTCATATGAAAGTATTTTGGTTGTTTTAATTTTGCTCGGCATAGATGGGTATCGTGTATTATTTGGTGTCAGTCTTCTAAATAAAATTCATCTTACACTAAAATCAACGTATTGATAGAATGAGTAAAGAAAAAAACAAGTTTGCGTCTATATATAAAACAAGGTCATTCGTGTCGTGCGGGCATTTTTTTTTCTTATGTGCAGAACGCAAAATGTTCCCATGACTCTAACCATTTTAATATCTGCATAATTTTACCTATTTATGTTGTTCTTGACAAAAAGAAAAAATCAACAGTCTGCTGTTTTTTTTTCATTATCTTCTCGATTCTTATTTGTTTCATGTTTCATGTGTGTCGAGATTGTTTGCACAAAGTTGTAAAATAAGTATAAAAAGATCATTAGAATCATAATATTCATCTAGGATTAGGAGTGATCAATTTACATTTACGAAAATTTGATAAATTCAACAATAAATTTTAAAAAAAGGTTAAATTTATTTTAAATTTCAATTAGATTTACATGATTTTCAAAATTTTTAAAATTATTTTCATTTATTCAAGTCTAGTTTAAATCAATATAAATTCAATTTAAAGCAAATAAAATTTAACTTAAATTCATTTAAATGCGATTTAAATCCATTCATACGAATTCATATGAGATTTAAATCCAAATAAATGGATTTAAATGCATTTTAAACATTAAAATTTATGTAAATCTAATTTAAAGTTAAAATAAATTAACAGACGGTCTTCTGCCCTATCAAGGATAATAGAAATATTTTAAAATAAAACATAATGAAGAAAAAAAAGTAGTCGTGCTATTTACAATACTTACCAATTTTTTTGTTTATTTCACAGTCAAAAACAATGATAATTGAATGTAAAGTTTGTTGACCTTCAATCAAATATTCATTTTTACATGGCATATCATGTCATTTACATATGTTGTATTTTCAACGACAGGGTAAATAAAGATAGATGAATGGATAATATGCATTTATATGACTGTAACGAAAATGAGTGATACACTGTTTCGTTAATACTGTCGTATATATTTTATTGTTTATCAACTTTACGAAACTGGAGGAGTACAGTACTATCGGTATTCTCCTCGGTGTACGATGTTCATTACACTTCTTCATCACTCCAGTTCTGTCTGTTTTACATTGAACACGAGCTTATATACGAGAGAGGAACAAGAAGAAGAGAGAAGTGAGAACAGAAGGAGCGTCTAATCGCAGTGACTGAGTGCTCTCACATTAATTAACCGATAGACGATGCACATGGGTCGTGAACTTATTATCGGTATAATGACATTTTTTTTTCCAGAAAGCATAAAAATGTGATTTTGATGGTCATTGTGAAATAAATACAAATAATTATCATGTAATGTTCTCATTTTCAATTTGTCAAATCTTTTTTTTTTCTCAAGTGGAATGCAAACTGAAATGATTCGATCCTCTAGATCAAAAAACGACAAAATAAATAAAAAAAAAAGGAAAAGAAATAACGAGTCTAGTATAAATCACATCAAAAATTTTAATCAAACTAATTAAATGAACCTGAACAGATGAGACTATTTAATTATCATATTTAAAGTAAATAATAAATGTTCGTATGAGTGAAGCTTTAAATAGTACCTTAATTATTTTCTTTAACTCTACAATGTTTTACGAAAAAAAATGTTATAATTACTTGTAAATACAAATAACGCTCATCCTTCAGATTCGCTGGTTCCATTTTGAAAGAATGGCACTTTATTGTCAATGAAAAACGACTCATCATGATCTCGTGAGGTTTTAGTCCTGAAATATTTAGGAACTGGAAAAAACATAAATTTCTTTTAACTTGACCCGGTGAAAAGTATTGTTCACAAATAAAAGACAAGTTGTCAGTAAATTCATACTTCTTTTCTTCATTTTGATCTAGAACACGTTTGAAATGTATCTTAGAGTTTCATGTTGTAAACAGTACTTGCAAAGAAAAGTAATTTTTCAATTCTGTAATACCAGAAACGATAATATACTTTTTGAAAAACACAATTATACACAGAGTTGCACCAATAATTTATTTTCACAGTTTTTCTATTTTTATTCGAGTATGTACATCTTTACTGAGAGTCTTTTTAGCATGATACAAACTTTCATTATAGCAATTGTTCCATACTCATCTACACACTATAATAGTAAAGATCAGATATGAGTTCAATAGTAGAAAGACTAATCAATGTCAAAATTAAAAAATTGCAATCTAGAATAGTGTTCCAGGTCTCCTTGTCGATGTTTCAGTTAGAGCTCGACATTCTTCATCGAGTATTATTATGAGATTTCCAGTATGTAGTATCCTATTTTGAAAAGTTGAAATATACTAATGGAGACGAGAAGCTCTAAGCTACTCTAAGAAAATTTGAATAAGTCAAGAATGCAAGTAGTTAGTGATCTGTAGTTTTCAGCAATCGAAAGAAAACGTACGTGAACGTCTTTTAAGTCAATAATATATAGGACAAAATCAGTTTGAAACCAACGATTTTCGTAAAACATTCAAAAAAATGTATAAAAATCATCTGTTATTCCGATGAAGTTTTGATAACAAGTAAAAAAAAAATATTCTTAAAAATCAATAAAATTCCATATTATTGAACTATAGATCTCAAGTTCTTCTATCTATGAGGTATGTCAAAATCAAAATTTCACCGAAATGACAGACGATTTTGTTCTATATACTTTTGGAGAAAAAGACGTGCTCAAATGTTCTCTTTCTATTGCTGACAATTGTAAATTACCAGCTGTTTGTGTTCTCAATCTATTCAATTTTTAACCAAGTATTTTTAAGTGCCATCTCGACATTAGTTGAGTCACTCTTGGCGAGAATTCGTCTAAGAGTGTGTTCAAGTAGAAATTGACGAGCTTTATCGAATAGCATAATTAGAGTTTCAACAGCTCACGTAGTTTCTGCAAAAAATTATGTATGAAGGTATTTTGGTATATAACTCAATTTTGTTTCCGTACGTCTGTAGAAGATAGATTCTGAAACTCATTCTAGAAACTATTTATCTATTGCATAGAATCAAGGTGATTTTCGTAAAAGTATTTTTGGACAATTTATAAATGACGACCTGTACAAGAGCTTGCAAACATCGATTTGTGCTACAAAGTTAAACATCATTGATGTATCACGTGGTATTTTATTAATAGACAGGCTCCACATGTATATCAAAATATTGACTCGCATTAGATTTTGAAAATTTGACGGAAGAATGTTTTTTATGAAAGTTCAAGGTGTAACCTTGCCGCAATGTGAGGTTGCAAATCTTCTTTTGTTTTTTTTCTAAATGGTTATTCCATCAGAGAAAATAGATTTAATCTAATCAATCTTTTAATAACAGTTGTTTACGATTATTAATCTTCGAACATGAAATTATCACTTAATCACAAACTGGATCCCATATTTCCTTATGCTACCGTTTCATCTTGTTCTGACTGCTTAAAACAAGTAGCTGATGCTCATTATTAAGATACTTTCATTCACACTCTGCTAACGACGTAGCGTCTGACTCATATCTAAGACAGATATTTATATATATATATCGCATCAGTTTCCGTAATCGTTTCAACTTTATCAGACTTAGGAGTCTTGCAGAAATCGACATAAGGAGCTCAAGAAAATATCGACAATTTCGAACTTTTTCGCTGACAAATTAGTATCTTTTGAATTATAGTGAGACTAATTATACTATTCTATAGAGCTCATCGAATAAAACTTGAAACACTGAATAACAAGTCTGAAACACAGTTCTAGACGAATCACGTGTGAGTGACATCAAACGTTCTTTTATGTTTTGATCACATCAAAATGATAATGACAAGTTTTATTGTAAAGTTGAAGGATCGTCTCGAATCTATCAAGCCACGACTTTGTGTAATTGTAAAACGCAACGTTTTCCATCATAAAAGACTTCGTCGACAATAAGGAAAGACGAACGAAGCTATACTAACTATATCGATGACGATTTCAGAACATGCTGGTTGAACAAAATGAACAACTACAACATAGTTTTAGCCTTCGATGATTTGTAGGAATGTGGATGTCTTGAATTATACCCATGATTGTGTCACCAGATGAGATAAAAAGCAGGCAAATATGTCAATTAGAGAGTGTGTGGGTGTCAATGATAAGTGTGTACACGATACTCACACTCACACCCTAACGATTCGACTTTTTCTCATTCTCTCTAAAACTCTTTTTAGACCTATTTCCCTCAAATCAACTTGATTTTAGTGAAGCTTGTTTTTGTTAAAAAAAAAAAAAACAAGAGAAAAACGCAAAAAATCAATTGGAGAAGATTAGAGAAAAATAGAAAAAGAAGAAAATAGGGGATATTGATATGCCACGCATAAAGCATATTATAAAAAGGCGTAAAATAAATTCTAGCAATGTATTTTTCATTCGGAAAAGAGAAGCGGACATACTTCAATCAACAAAATTTATTGTTTTTGCGTTTAACAACCATCAGTCCCAGTGATTGTTGTTAAAAATGTATTTCCGAGAACAGTTTTGACGAGAGTGCGTAGGTCATCTTCTCTGTCATACTCACACCCACAGCCTCTTTCAAACAAGTTAAAATTTTTTTCTTGACTTTGAATGATTCATTGTCAAATTCACTACGAATTGTTGTGTGCGTTCTAATATATTACTCTTGTTCATTACTTAGCATTGTATTTTCGAACCTGTTCGATGATCACTGTGTAAGCAGCAGTCGAAGCGCATCGTATAGAGCTTGAAATTATTGACACTTTACCATATATTTAGATCTTAATGGATCGCTAATTTTTCATCGCTGCATAATAAATTTATTCCGTATTATCCGATGTCCTCATTGTATAGGTAAGACAGCATGAGTGGTGAACTAAATATTCATAGTTGGTATTCTGATGTTGACTAAGCACTTGTCAGTTAAAATTAAAAACTTTCATGTTCATATTAAGAGAGCATTAAAATCGTGAAAAAAGGGCGAAATAGACTAACTTCAGTTCTTTATATATTGTTTAGAAAAACAGTGAAAAGTGATATAGAAGAGTGATCTGAAACCGATAGTCTTTAGTAACCAGTTCAAGGTCATTTCAAGTTCTTCGGTACCAAGAATTCTTTTAAGTCGATTGTAAAAGTTCTCTTCTCTTAGTCACAAGAACACAGTTATTTAGAGAATTTCATTCATACAATATTTGAAATAAGCAAGTTTGCAAATAATGATGCATCAATAGATATCAAAGCTTCCAATTGCTCAATCTACTCAAATTCTGGCATATAATACTAAAGAATATACCAGGGTTTTATTCGTATCTATTTTTGCGAATATATCAGGAAAGTATAAAGACAAGCATCTTTTCTGTTCATTGTCTAACATATATTTTCATTCATTATTTATTGATTAAAAGTTTTGAATATGATTTCTTTGAAAAACAAAACTGATTTTTATCAGTATTATTTTTGTTCGTTTAGATTAACAAGAATATTGACACTGCTTCATCAATACACAAATACATGAAACGGTGTGAATGTGAGGTATTGGTCAGAGATGAGCACGGTTTTGTTCGTGCCTTTTCACACCGACATCGGTTTCGGTTAGGTTCGGTTCGAGCTACAGTGATTCAATTTAAAACAGTACTTCGATATGTAATGCAAGAAAAGTGTATAAGAAAAAGATGTCATAAGTAGACATACAACTGTTGATATATTTTCTGTGGTAACCGTTTAAGGGAAACAACGAGTTAAAGGAAAATGTGGACACCATCGTAGAGACACATGAAATCGTATAATGGAAAATTCTTCGTGACTAAAGTGCGTCCCACTATGTTAAATTAATCTTCAAATTATGTCAAAAATTTATGAAAAAATACTGAATTGAAAGAAAATATTTGAAAAACTTCACATATGTAGTCTACTTGACATGCGTGTTGAACAGTTCTGATCGGATTCTTTCACACCATAAGTTGAGTTATCCTATAAGACCGTTCGCTTATTTTGATAGAGACACTTGATTAGACAGTTATTCGAATGATCCTATGTAATAATATCATTCAGTTCAAGATGAAACGTCTTAAACGAGTAGGACAGAGCTGTTTTGTTGATTCGCTTCTAAAATTAGAAGATTCGGTTTGTCGCATGTGACTTCTTCAATTGATTAATAAAAAAGCTATGCTGTAAAATGAACCGAATTAGCTAATGTAACGAGTTGAATGCTAAAATTCGTTTTTCTAAACTTAAATTGCAGTATGTATTAGCTTTCATGAAATGCTTAGCATAGACATTATACCAATTAGTGTACAGATTTGAGTAAAACAAAACGAACTGGAATTTTTAAAATTAATAGCACAAGCCTCAAATTTGAAAAAATTGCAACAGAAACACAATTAATAATAAAAATTTGTACTTGGAAACATTTATTCTCTATTGGAGGCTAGTTTTTCGTGTTAAGTCTATGTGCCTCTACAATGGTATCCATATTTTCCCTTAATTCGTTTGTTTCCCTTAAACGGTTACCACAATTTTCTGATCTTTCTTCGTCTGAGACGAGCAGAACGTAAACAACCCAATTCTATCGTGTAGGGAGAAAAGCATTAATGTCTGATCGATTTGATTAAAGTAAATGCAATGTCAATATTTCTCTCTTCTTTTCATGAATAAAGTAAAAATAAATGACTGAAAAAACATAGATTTATACGTATATAATAATCCTCTTGCCCGTCTACTGAAAGATCGCAGGTAGTCTCTGTACTCAAGTGAATAAAGATTTGAGGGAAGTCTTCTATAAGGTTTTTCTTTGTTCAGCGCTAATAATTAAAAAAATATTCCATAAAATCAGGGCAATCAGGAAGATATGAATGGATTTCTCAGGATTAAAAAGAGGTAAAAGTCACTTTTGCTTCAGCCTTCCTTAGTTTGCAAACGAGAATTCTGCAAGTCAGCATTTTCTTGCTTAGATATATTGATTCAAGTTATAATTTAGCAATTAGTTAACTAATTAATAGAGAATCTACTATTATGTCCAAGGCATTGCATTTGTTTAGATGAGTCTTCTATTATAAAAGTATTCGATTTCCTATATATTTTCGATTACAATTATCATATCAAATAGATATTCGAGTTTTTACAAATATTTCTTCACGATTTAATACGTTCAACAAACTTATAATCATGAAAAATGAGCTTATGATAACACGATCGATAAAATAAATGTATTATGTTATGTCGATTCGAAGTGTTTCATACGCTGAATTTAACAAGCTCGTTCAATATAATTCCAATAGTGTAGCAGATATTATCTATTCCGAAGTCAAAAACAGAATATCTTATAATTTATATCCTCTAAAATATCAACATCTAATGGTTTACATTCTTCGCTGTTATGGAGCAAGAATGAAAGATTGATGTGAAAATTGATAATTCCCAAAGTAGCCCAGAGACGAACCTTTTCTCAAATGATCACATTTGAAGAAGTCTTAATAGACTGTATAGTATCAATATGTAAATTCAATCACTAAATAGTCGGCTTCCAATTAATGTTGTCTGTAAATTTAAGTATGTTTTGTTTTCGAACTGTAGACAACATCGACTTCAAAGAAACACTTGATCGACATTATCTATTAACAAGAAACATGAATAATATATGTGTACCTATATGGACCACTGATTATAACAAGAGTGAGATGAAAATAATAATTAGTAAACAGAGTTTGTCAATGAACTAACAATAATTCATAGTTGATCAAAACTAAATTACGTAACTGCGTCATAGACGATGAAAATGTGACTTTCTATGGCACAATAAAACACGGTTTTTGATTGAATATTTCATCACATTAGAAATCATCTGATGTGTTATTAGATGCTGTTATAAAATTTTACCTTGAAATCAACAAAGATTCAGAGTCTATAGATGTTGTAAATCAAGAAATATAAACTCTGATTATTGTCACAGTTGTCGTAAACGAATAAATCGTCATATAGAGTTTAACCTTAACAAAAATCAGGAGAATTTCGATAGGTACGAGATAGAGAACTGCGGTTTTCACGATTCGAAAGAGCGATGCCCAGGCCATCGATCGATATAGAATTCATTAAAATGAAATATGCTTTTTTTATAAGTACCTTTGGATCAACACTTTTTCCTTTGACTATTTTCTTCAATTTTCACAATAATCGTAACTTAAATTATGTCAAAATGTCACTCAAATATTGTTTTGTTCACTACCAAATAAACATTTGTCTCTTTTTAAATCCACTTATAATAAGATATTGAAAGATAGTCTAGACATCGCTCTTTATCTTGTTTCCATCAAAAGGTGTTCAAAAAAGGTAACCTGCCTTTTGTTTTGGATTGGATAATACAATAATGTTATATCGACTAATTTGAGAAAAATAAACATTTATGCAGTTCAATTAATGAAACTATTGTTTCGAATCGACTCAATGTAGATCGGATCTAACTAATAGACAATTTAATTTTATCTGCGTTTTGAATGATATGCTTGTAGTTGAATGAAAATTAATTTATGGAGAGTTCTTCAATTTAACTCATCGTGTCCCTATAGTAATAATAAAAGTCAGATATTCTCTTTCCATAAAAAAAACATCTATTGTTCATTACATTTTACAAAGGGTATGAGTGTGGACTATGAACAAACATTCACACCAATACCCACACCCTCGTAACTAACTGCTTCGAACTCTAGTTAAGACGAAAAATGAAAGAATATTTCATTGCCGGAACTTGTACACCACAGGTTACAAAATATCGCGAATTCAGTATTTTATAGGGTAAAATTTGGTAATTTAACATATTCCAAACGACTATTTGTATAGACTGTGTCTGAAGTTTTATTCAAGCAGAATACCGTAAAAATATGTTTAAAATAACAATTCATCACGTAAATCGTTTAACTCCTGCAATCTGTAATCAAACAAAAGTTCAAAAAGAACAAATAGATCATTGTAGAAGTTCTATTAGAGCTATTGCATCAGTCATTGCAGATCAGAGTCACTAGAACTACTAGGCTCACCAAATCTATTGATTTTCTTCTGGTTTTTCAACTTTGATAGGTTTAATATTAGCGGTCATATGAATCAACAAAAGACCACACAAGAAAAAAAAATACTACTGTTATAGTTTGAGAGGCAATAGTCTTTTAGCTCATATTCTTGATAATGAAAGTGGCATTTAATTTATAAAAATAAATTTCGATACGTTTTCCTTACCTATTGTGAATGTTTAGTGGAAATGAAGTTTGAATCACACAAAATCTTTATGAAATTGGCGAAGGAAATCGAGCTAAGAAACACCTTATTGGTGCTAAAGGAAAATTTGAACTATCAATTATTATAGTTTTACATAATTTCTCAGTTACATGCTTAATGTTCGAGATTTGTCAAAGCAAATCATTCTTGCTAGAAACATATAATATTACTGCGAGCATCATGAGAATGAAGCTCTGTATACTTTTCTGTCTGCCTGTGACTTGTCTTTCTTTTTGGTTTTTTTTGTATTCTTATAAAATACTCATGCATACTTTCCTTTCATCAGTAAATAAACAGATATAAGAATATTTGTGCCACAATATGTATTCGATTATAGACATATCTAATAATCTTCAAAATATTTTCAAAATATCGAAAAAATGAAAATTTCGAATGCAACAACTGCCATTAGAAAATTTTCGAAAGAAGAAATCTTCAGATTTTCTTTGATGAGTATTCTTGTATAGTAGATAAGACACCAGAAAACCTGTCATAATTCGCATTGACTCGATTCAATTATGGTTAGAGTGTGTATAGATCCTTACCTATTAAGAAATCAACCTTTCTGTAGCAAAAGTTGGTTTGAATTCAAAGTAAGAAACTCTCCAAAAAAAAGACCATTAACTCGTTCTTTTTTTAAACTTTTCGGTTGATCAAAACCATAGATCTGGTATTGTATTACGATCCATATCGATAGATTTACATACATAGATTTATTCGAGACATTCAGGTGTGCACTGTACTGCGTTTTTCATGTCTTTTTTTTTCTGTATGCGATAATTATTCTCATTACTCACTTGATCAAAACGAGTGACAAGAGTTGTTACAGTGACCATTTTGCTTCTCTAAGAATCATCTCATATTCTCATTTTAAAGTCAACTTTAAAACAAATGCACGTCTTTTTCATTGGATTTCAGGGAAAAATCTCCTAGTAAAATTGTAGTTTGTGAAGAAAAACGTTTATTCTCTAAAACTTAGATTTGGTAAGCCTGAAAACTACATAACAATGGAAATTGTCATTTAATAACGATGAAGCATATAGGTTTTTATGATGTGAAATCGAATATTTTGTTCGTGGTTATAAAGATACATTAGATATTCATCAGCATATTCATCAAAATATTCTCGATCGACGAAAAACAAAGACTGAAAAAGATTCATCAATTCATCACAGGTTAAAACAAGCAAAAAAATCTATTAATTACAATGAAAAACTGAACAGTCGATTATGAACCGACTTTAGTGATATTTAAAAGTATTGTTTTTTTTTCTTTGTTTTTACCTGATTCATTACGAAGTATGTGGAATTGAAAACCACAAGAAAAACTAGATGTATCTGAATCTGATGTTCGAGTTGGATATCCACCACTACAATTAATTTCACTTTTGTATTAATTTAAATACTGAAACTTCTCTTGCAAATCTTGGTTGTACTCCATCTATTACATCAACAACAAATGTATCTGATAATCTGATAGTTTTGTTCTTCTTTCAATGTGAGATGGTTGATTTTCCTTTTAGGATTATGGATTAAAATGTCATTGGAAAGATTAAATATTATATAAAAACAAATATCACCATCGAATTCTTATAGACCTGTTCGATCTTTAACTGAAGAATATTGTTTTTAATAAAAATATTCATTTAACATCAACCAAATACGAAAAATTAAATCGTTTATATTAAAGAAAATTATTCGATTGATTTTCTCAAATACCTGAACAAAACAAAGAAATAAAACTTAATTTTCAAGGATATTTTCTGCAAACACTATCTTAATTAAAATAAAGCTATTAAATGAATTAAAGATTTCATCGAATGATTAGATCTTAACTCGTTTCTAAGTTTTCTCATGTATAAAGTATATCCCATCAACGAAAGAATCACAATACGATTCATTTTTTATTTGATAGATGTCTATTTGTAAACATGAATCGCCTGTGAACTGCATTGAAAATGAAATTCATTCATATCTTAATGTATATCAATGACGATTATTTATGTAGCTTTCATAGTCTAAAGCACTTCATCTTATTAAAAAGAGAAAAATAGGACATATTATATGATTCATTCGTTTATAAAAAGGAGAATAAAATGAATAGAAAATATTGAATCATGTTGAAGAAACATGTCTCATTAAGATGAAAAGCTTGCAAGTTCTTTTTCTATTGTTCCTCGAGAGAAAAGAAGACTGATGTGAATGCAAAGTAGATGAAATAATGATCTATCACAAGTCAATAATCATTTAGTGACATTAAAAAGTTGAAGAACATACCTATCGAAATACAATATGGCTATGATCAAGCTTGGTGGTCGTTGTACGAGCTTATCAATAACAAAAGGAAATAATAGTTTTATTTACATCAATCCAGCTTTACTTCAGGATTATAGTTGTACAAGTACTTCTCCTTTCATAACCCTCTTATTTCTCGTTTTCTTACTTGTTTTCATCATTTTCATCGGATGTTGTTGTTGTTGTTGTCTACATCGTCAAACAAATCATGCATAAGTCACAATTATATGTCATTAGAACCAACTTCAAGAAAAAGGAAATTATAATTGTTGAAATCAAGTCTTATTCATTTTGTTTGTAAATAAATTTATTTTTTATTTAAAATAAACACATAATGAAAATTTACTCAAAATACGGAGTAGTATTTTCTTAATGCCATCAGTCGATTGACCTCCAAATTGTGCATATTCATTTCGATTTAATCAAAGAGATTATGAATGAAAATTATATTGGTGTTCATTGATAGACACAAGAAAAAACAACGATACTAGTCATGTGTCATTATACAAAACAGTGCATGAAATTCTTTTCTCTTCTAAAAAATAAAATCCATTCAAAAGAAATTGTACCGTATGAGGGTTAGACATCTCACCTCACCTACGTCTACATCCTCACTTTACCCAGAGCGCGGGTGCTGCTGAAATGATAGGAAATTATTCCGAATTTCGAGTATAACTTCTGAACAAAGGCTTTGTAGCATTATATAGTACGGAGCCGTGGGATAAGTAACCCTACATGGTTGCTTGAATATAAAACATTTCCGAAGCAAATTGAACAGACTTTACTATTAATAGAAGCCATATGAATAACAACTTATGGAATTGTTTTTCGGGACTTTCCTCTAAAATTTCGCTTTATGTTTATTACTGTGACGACAACTACCTACTTGAGAATGTAAGAACGAACAAAACTAAGAGCAACATGCTAGCTGAGGGTAGGTGTGTTCCAGTCGTCTGTCCAGTCGTATTTCACTCACACCCTCCTATGATTGTTCTATTTGAAGCTAGTTTTCTCTACATTAGTTCATCGTTGATATGATTTTCTCTCGACTAACATTTCACTTATTTCTCAACTCATAGTAATGCTGCTTGAAATTTAAGGGTGTGTGAGAGTAGATGTTGCTATTCTTTTTGCTTAGACCTACAATTACACCTCACATCTTGCTTCAACAAAGGAACGTTCGCAATCCATGGCACACAAGCACTGTCGTAAACGACTGTAAATCGCCGAATATTGAAGTATTACATGGCCTAGTATTACTATCATACATCACCGTGTTGCATACGGAAAAATAGGAAATGTGTACAGATGTTTACTGGCGTAGACGAATTTCACAATCATCGACCTGGAAATGAATGATTTCACTTTTGATATGTTATATTTTGAATCATCTTCAAGAACTAAACATCATTAAAAAAAAGTAATCTTAGTAATTGATAATTAAGGAAATCAGACTATCGCATATATATTCGCCCATTTTCAAAGTATACTTTCATTCCATGGCAAGAACAATCTATCAAAAGAATACAATGAAAATAGCAATATCATAGCGTACATGAACTACCAGCAGGATACTATATACGCATGCTTATATATGAAAGAATACAAGTATATAATCGATTGGAGGGTATTTTAAAAAGTCACGAAATATTTACTCGTACATCTTGTTTGAAGCCAAAAAATTTTTGAAAATTGTTTTGGTTTTTATTTTCTTTCTTTTTTGATACCTCAAATCAAAAATATCATTTACAGTCACTTGCATGATTTCGAATGAGTTTCTTTTTTCTTGAAAATTGCCAATCTCCACAAACAAGTAAGAGATGTGTGAAAAGAGATATCGAGTCGAGTGAAACCATGTATTCATGATAGTTTTAACTTTTCTTTCATATACATCGAGTTCTGTTTCTATAAAAAAAACAAGCAGTTATGACATTTTGCCTTCTCTCGCCTGACTTTGTTCCTTCGCTTGCTATCAATAAATAGGAAAGTTTACGAACCAATAGGACACAATAATACAAAGAGAATCTATGCGTTGAATTCATCGCCGTCGATCCAGTGTTTCGCTCCTTTCTGTAGGTACGAATCTTGTTGTAGCATAGTTATGCTTGTTGCATTTTTGATTTTGAAAATATGAAAGAAAGCATGGATCAATGTCCATCAAAACTACTGAAAAGAACTTGTACACAAAGTAAAACGATTCTGTGTTTGGTTTGTTTGAATATTAAGTTTTGCATTTGAATTTCTACAATAAAGATCGTTGTTCCACATTTAAAAGTCTATCAGGCGAACTGATTCTCAGTGTTTTCGAATATTTCAATAAGAAAGAGGTTTTCTAATCTCATTTCACTCATTACGTCATGTATCTTTGACAAACGTCAGCAACTTCATCTGCATCTTAATCTTCAAATGTCTTTTCTTCCAATAAACTATCTTCCCACTCAAATCATCTCACTGCGTATCGAAGACATCACTATTCCAATTGGCATGTTCTCCAATTTTAAATTACTTTGGATCGTTCATAGCTATGAATGGGAACAAGAATGCCTCCATATGGTCAAACAGGTTAGACAAAATATCAATAAATAGTGGTAAAGTTATAAGAATCAAATTAAAAAAATTGAACTGAATAATATAAAGCTCGTTTACACCCATATAATGTTATATTGAGTACAGCAGAGCTATAATCCGTCCAAACCGGCCGTTTTTTACCAGTTGAAAAAAATTATTTAGGTATTGCTTTCTTCTGTTCGTCGAGATTGTTTTATTTTTTTTAAAAGCACAATCAAAACTATGCTACTGGAGGCCAATCTTATTTCATACATGTTTTGTTAAATATCAAATTTAGGTTTGAATCATCTTTCGAAGAGAAAATTTAGATGTTTCTATTAAGATTGAATGGAAAGATTCAAGATTTGGAGCTTGATGATCACTCGATGCAAAAAGGACTTGTTTAATCACTCCATATTTGAAAAATCGTCTAAACTACTTTCGAACTAATTGGAAAATTCTCGACCGCTTACAACCTTGAGTTGGTCATAATTTTTGTTATTTTAAGTGGTATAGACGCATGAAGAATAAGACTCTTTGCAATATAAGTATTCCAGAGAACACAAGTGTCAACACCGCTGAGTATTCAGAAGGAAATTTTGTCTCCTGAATCAACTTTGTGAACTCGCCGGTTTTAAACAGTCTCAAAATACTGTTAGACAGGTCAGATGGGACTAGTCTAGTATATTTTGACCTATGACAACTTTGGAATAAAGGATCTTATTTCTTTTCATTGGTGCATTTGTTTAGATGTGTGAACTCTCACAATTGATCAACTTTACATTGTCGTTGGTTGGTTCAGAAGTGACCTCGATTGGTCATGAAAGTATCAAAATTTGTTTCTGTCATTTTTCTCTTCAATGAATCATTCTGTTGAAGCGTGCCGAACCACGTTTGTATCCATTCGACAGAGCATCACCCGTCAAATTACTTTTTCCTTCGACGAAACTTGTTTATATATCCGGTGATTTTTATGGCGAAAAAGTTGATCAACTTTGCTATCAAATAGACGGTGGAACACCTTTACCTATTAAACCGCAATACCATGTCCGTTATCTCGATCTTAAAATCAGTTGCTGGCACCTGGACTATCTTGTCGACCTCTTATCTGCTCTACCTTGGTTGGTTTCACTGAAAATTACAGGCTCTGCACACCTTTACGACTGGCTATTTAGTGACATTTGGGACCTAATGTTGCAACATTTGAAGGTGTTGCAGTGCGTCAACATCGACATCTATACCGGTATGGCAATAACATCCAGGAGAGTAATGGTCAATAAATTCAATAAAATGGCAGCAGAAAAAAATTCATACATGTAAGCGAATTAAGCTTACGACCGGACGAAGAAATAGAGAACCAGGCTTGGGATGTGTCCAGATTAGTGCCTCGCTTAACATGAACTAGACTGTTAACGAACTCCAATTATTTTTCCTTATATCTTCTATCAGCTTTATCAAAGACTGATGCAAAAGACTTTTTCTTTCATTGCTGTTATTGTTTCAAAGAAAAACGTCACGACTATTTATTTTAGTCTTTTTTAATTCGAGAGTACGCACTAAATATTGACAATGACGTAGATATCAGTTTCATAGAGTAGAATATCCATACCCGATCGAATGGATCGCTAAAATCCGAAAATTGTATTGATGTTAAATACGTATTACAAAATATTGACTGAAAAGAGAATGATGCCTTGTTTGTCTCATTCTTTATCTCTTTCAATGCAATCATCATTCGCTTTAGTTTTTACACTTTATTACACAAAAATCGGGTCTTTTGCGCTCTTGTTTCCAAAGAAAAATGTAATATCATATAACTATTGATAATTCCATCATGACTATCACACCTCTCCCATTCTTATCATTACTAATCACTTGCTGAGGATCTCTTTCCCTAAGGATGACGTTAGCTGCGAACAACCCATTTTCGGATGAAATTCACATATTGAAACGTATTGGTAATATTCATAATTTATATAAAATATATCCAAAAATATTTTTAAAAATAAAAAATTTGAAATGATAATCATTATGAAAATATAACTAATGATCATCTTTGAGAATGCCATTGACTTAGTTAATGCTTAGCGAGGTTCTTAAATATATGAAAAAATCAAGTATGTTTTTGTTTGTTGTCATTGACTTCGTTAAATAATTGAATCATTTGAAATCTGTTCTCACCTATAAAAAGCTTAAATAAATTATTTGTATTTATAATAAATTTCAAATAGACTTTTGTTACATTTAAATGGAATCTATTTGATGAAAATGGTCAATAATTGGATTTATTTTATAATCAATTAAAACATATTCTTTGTGATATTCATATCTGTTAAATTCTTTTATATTTGTTTTCCTATGGTCTAGCATAAATTTTATTAAATCTTAGCTAAAGAACTTTACTGTATACTTCATTCCCCATTAGATTATTCATATAATGCATTAAGACTACTTTACAGTGACGCAAACTTACATGTAAAATTTTTTGATTCGATTGAATTTTAAACTGTAGCATGTAGGTGTTTTACAGGTGTGGGTGTGGAATGAAACAAGACTCACACTCACACTCTTTTGGACATTGAGAAATATTACTGTAATATAGTGAAAACACATCCTAGACAACTAAAAAACGTATTATTTTCCAGAAAATAGTTTTCTCTATCATTCTGAATTATTTTAAAAAAATTCTATTTGTAAATTGTACGAGTTGTAAAACTTGCTTTTGGCTTTTTTCGGCATCCAACCATTGATAAACAAACGATGGTTCTCATCTTGAAAATAAAATTTTCTAGTCAAATAATCATTTGGATTCTTATGCGTATTTATGTCAGCGTATAAAAATTGGCAATAAATATGTTTGAATAAGTCAAGATGAGCACCCTATGAAATTACTCAAGGACGAAAACAACGACCTTCTCATATTTCTATTGATAATATACACAAATTTGAAAATGATACTTAGAGACTGTGTGATTTAGTTACGAGAGATGAAACTTGAATTTATCATCACAAAGTTAAATAAAACGCAGAAGACTCTCGAACAAAACCCAATGTTTGTAATGTATTTGTTTAGATGAGAAATGGACGATCATATATTCACGGAATACTTTGTGGAACATCAATAAATGCTATATATATATATTGAAATGATAAATATTTTAAAAAGTTAATTATAAAGTTACACAAAAAAAAAGAGCATTTCGTTGCATGGGAAAAACGATTTGCTGCTGTCCTTGGTCCGTTGGGCTTCTGGTTGATAAGTTGCTTGACAAGTTAACTTGATAGATATTTATATGGTAAAAGTTTAGCTAAATGAATAAGTAAGGAGCTCTATCGAATAGATGTTCACAAATATCAAAATACATTCCAGAAATCGATTAAAAAAAATGAAAATTGTTATTTAGCATAATGGAGACTGGTTCGAACATTTAATGTTAATAGATTAAAAAATTTTTTTTATGAATAAATATTTGGAAATGCACGAAACTTTTGACTATTCTATGCAATTACTTCGTTCATTTTATGTTCTTTTTTTTGTAATGAATAAAGAAAAGAAAATAGATGAATAAATTGATTATGAGATGTGGGTGTGGGTGTCGTTGAGAACGTTTCAACTCGTCACGTGACGAGTTGAACAAACAGCAAAAATCAGACCTTTCGTAACACCAAAAATAGGGATATCCAAAAATACAGGGATGTCGTAACGAAATTTACAGGGCGATCGTAACGATTAATACAGGGAGTTCGTAACAGTTGCAGAGCTTTCGCAACGAAGCAACAGGGATTTCGTAATGAGGATGAGGGTGATAGCTGGACTTAGTTTGCAGAAATTACATGCTTTTCGTTACGAAAGCTCTGTAATGGTACATATTAAAACACCAATTACGATCACCCTGTAAAATTTGATACGAAACCCTTGATTTTTTGTTACGAAAGCTCTATCACGTGCTTTCGTACTGTCAATTCGTTACGAAAGCCGGACAAGAAAAAAACGTGACGAGTTGAAACATTCCCGTGTCGTTGTGAGCAATCTTTTCCTCTACACCCACACCGCACACAGCCACAGTCACACTCCACACCCACATCTTAACTCAGTCTGTTGACCTAGGAAGGGACATCATTAAGACCAACAGTCTCATCAATGAACGTTCCAACAACTGATTTTTCAAAGTTTTTAGACGAAATTAATTCGACGATTGTTTGATCAACACATTCGTTCGACAGCGATTGCTGATGGTGTTAATGTTATTCACCGTTTGAAAACATGTGCAGTCAATATTCATCTAAAGCCTATAACTTATCTATAGGGTGTCCGAAAAGTCATTAGAGTTAGGAAAATTTGAATATCTCCATTACGGCTCGACCAAACGAGCTCAGTTTTTTTTACCAAGGATAGAGGGTGACATGTCAGTTGAGCCTTTGACAGTTGAGCCCATCAACAGTTGAGCCTTTGTATTCGAGCCTCCGACATTTGAGCCTCTCGTCATATGAGCCTTGACATTTGAGCCTAACAAATTTATTAACCAAATAAAGAACTTATTACAATACAGAAATCAATAATTTCAAAAATTCAACAAAGCTCGGGCTCTTTTAATGTATTCATTTCTTGACATTGTAGGGTGGGGGTGTGGGTGTAGTGAGTGTGGGTATGGTTGTCTTTATCTGAAGCCAGAGACCAACACTCTACACCAACACCCGATTTCAGCCATCTATATATGTTTGATGTTATTGTATAAATGACAATCAATTCAATGATACTTTTGATAATTGAATATACCGAGCTCACATGTCTTTATTGTTCTGTCAACAAAACTTAGCGCTGGAACGCGCAAATATTAAAGGCTCATATGACGAGAGGCTCAAATTCAAGGGCTCAAATGCCGATAGGCTCATGTGTGAGGGCTCATCTGTCGGGGCTCAACTGTCGATGTATCAGGATAGAGGCATGTTCACATTCCAAATCCTTACGGACAAGGGTATTGAGAAACTTTGTTAAATACCACTATTGAACTCAACAAGAAAATTTTACTGTTTCACAGGTAGGAAAAAACTAATACACAGCATAGTGCAAAAGAGACTTTGTTGAAAAGACAATTGAATATCTCCATTACGGCTCAAGCAAACCAGCTGATATTTTTACCAAGGATAGAGGCATATTCACACTCCAAACCCATACTGACAAGGTTAGTGAGAACCTTTGTTAAGTATATTGTCTTTTTTCCTATCTGTGAAAAAGAAAAATTTTCCTGTTGAGGTCAATAGTGGTAGTTAACAAAGATTCTCAAAACCCTTGTCCGTATGGATTCGAAGTGTAAACAGGTCTCTATCCTTGATAAAAAAATGAGCTCGATTGGTCGAGCCATAATGGAGATATTCAAATTTTCCGAACTCTAATGACTTTCCGGACACCCTATATGTTAATTGATATTACATATTTATATGCAATGTTACTACAAGCGAAATCATTTAGTATTCTTATAGAATTTGCTCTTCATCATAGTTCTACAACCAAATCATCGGTGGCGTTATGGGCACAGCATCCACCCTAACTCTGCCTAGTATTTTCATTTGAAAATGCACGAAAAAACTCGCTCATTGACAAACGGGTTGGGTATAGGTGGCTGTGGCTGCGGCTGTGCATGTCGGTGTGGGGTGTGTGGGTGTGGGTGAATGTGGGTTGAGCTAAGACTGAGATCCACACCCACACCTACCCACACCAACACCCACACACCCACACACACCCACCCACACCCATCCCAACACGCCCACACCCACACCCACATCCACACCCATACCCACACACACTCACACCCACACACACACTCACACCCACACCCACACACCCACCCACCCCACATCCACGCCCACACCCACACCCACACCCACCCACACCCACACCCACCCCCACATCCACACTGACACCCCCACCCCCACATCCACACTCACACCCACACGCTCCAGCCACGCCATAGATGTCATAATACCAATACGACGGGTATCGACAGCTAGCCGTCACGATACCCTCAAGAATGAACAACGAAAGTATATTGACATTATCATCACATATTGTACCGAGAAGTAATGACTTCATTACCGTACCAAAAATATATCCATCATATAACTTTAGGAATATGAGTGGATTTAGGGTATTATCCTTCGCGTAATAGCATCTCAATGCATATCGATACAGCTGTGTATTTGAAAGCTGAGAGATATGAGTGGGTTTACTGTAACGACCACGTTACAGAAAATGAACTATGTATTTAGAAGTTGAGGGATTTGAGTGGATTTACTGTAACG